>JBBPLS010000254.1:0-31949 GCA_038089895.1 Boletellus ananas | reverse complement strand
TTAGCCCTTAGTACATGCTTCCATTGATACACCAACACTTTGTTTATATGTGTTTGTCCCCCAGAGTTATTCAATGAACAATCAAAAAGTGCAAAACATTGGGACAATTTTGTGAGTCACTGTATATCTGCTTGGCTATGGGTCCCACAGAGGCATACCCAGTGGGTGCATATACACTCCTGGACATCCAAGGTATACTTATGCTCTTTCCTATCAAAGAGGGAGGGTATAGGAGCACAGCTATGCATACAGGTCAGCATGCTGGCAGCACAGGTGTCTTAGATCAAATAAATCTTGTAGTTTCTGAGAATGTTCTGACATCTACAGATGCCAGCTATATTATCAACTTGAAGAATAAAGTTCTCATACCACTACCAATTGTTGTTGAGAATTATAATGTTGATTTGTGTGATATACCACAGATCCTGATAGAAATGGAGGAGCTTGCTACTACCCTCTACACCTTTCTGCTGCACCATCTCCTAGCTGGCATAGGGTCGGAGTGTCCATCATGAGGTACTGGTGGTGTATGTGGACCGGTCACCTTTCTGTGACGCTCTGCAAGTCTGGGTAGATGGGTGAATATTATGACATGTCCTGGTATACATTGATGTCAAAACTCACTGGTGGATGTCAGGTGTATGAGACAGGTCAAGATCAGGCTGCATGCCTAGTTCCTCAACTTTGCTTTCAGTGAGGGTGTCCAGCCATGGTGCATCATAGAAATTTTGTGGCAGACCTTTAACCACTGGCGTGTCCTTTTCAAGGCAACAAGAGGGGACACAGTATCAAGGAAAGGCTTTGGGTGTTGCCTGGCCATTATCCTTGAAGTGTGTTGACAAGTGTATATGGTCGATGATCCTTAGTCATTTGGTCACTTTTTGTACTCTCCATAAAACCCCCACTATCGCATACTTGGGTTGGCCCTTGGCTGTACATCCTATTATGATTCTCTTTTCTTCATCTTCACATGCCTCACTTTTTCCCTTTTACTTTGTCACTTGATCACCCATGCACTACATGGATGCCATTTCCATTCAAGTCATCATGCTTGACACACAAGACTTCTCTTCTCTTCTTTGACCTTCTATTTCTCCATTGACTCATTTTGTTTGACTCATGCTTCATCATCTGATTCCCATTGACTCATCCCCTATGACTCCTTATCTTTGATACGCTATCTACACAGCTTGGTCTGTGCACACCTTTCCCAGCTATATAAACCTGAGTACTTAGGCCTGTATTCCCTAAGCTAGTCTTACTCAATCTAGCCTCATTTACCTTGGACCCTCAGATCCACCAGGTGAGCCCATCCCAGAACCCACTTAGAGACTATAGTCCTGAGTGTGGCCTTTACCTTGACCTGCTACATGACCTTTGTCCTTGTGGCCTCACCTTGAACCCACTGAACCCCTAAGAAGGCTTGGAGTCTGCATTTGATGCTACCTGCACCAAACATAACAAAAGACTAGCTTCTCTCTAGGCCTACCATCAAGTAGAGCCTTCCAAAACCAACATTTCCCACACCCCCAACATCCCTGACTGGTGGCGTACCACTGATGAACCAGCCTCCGACTCCAACTTGGAACCCACACCACCAAACTCCTATGCCCCCTCTGACCTCTTTCTCTCTACTCAAGAGGAACAAGACGAAATCCTTGAACTTGCACATAGACTAGCCAATGAACCACACTCTTCTATTACCCTCATACCCCTACCTCCAGTAGAAACTATCCCTCTTACCACTCCAACCCCAATCACACCCAGACCCCCAGTACCACTACCACTGCTTCTCCTATCATCATTCCCCACCATGTCCTCCACGAAAGCTACTGAACTTCATCTTAGTCCCCCTAAGGACTTTAACAGTTCCACCACCTCTACAGAGCATTGGTTCAACACTGTCTGCACCTATGTGCTTATCAACCACACCATCTACAACACTGATGAGAAGCAAATAGGCTTTGCTCTCTCATTCATGAAGGAAGGAACAGCCAAGAGCTGGGCCCAGGTTCATGTCAAGAAAGCCCTTGACAACAATTCCTTTGGCACCATGAAGGATTTTATCACAGATTTCAATGTCACATTCAAAAACAACAATGCTGAAGCTGAGATGACCACTTGGCTCACCAACACCTGTGTCTGCTCTGATGACTACCTCCCAAAGTATATTGTGGAGTTTAAAATGAAAGTTGTTGAAGCCAACCTTGACTCCACCACCAATGCCACCACAGTCATCCATTACCTCCATGCCAGAATCCTAGTCTGGCTTTCTGATTGGATCTATGGCCTTGACACTGTCCCCACCACCCCTGACAACTGGTACAAATGCATCAACCAGTTCTTATCTCAGAAATGCTTTACTGCCACAGTAGCCAAGCAACACTCCACTTGCACACAGGCTGTCTTTCAACCTACCACCACTTCCAAAAACACTTCTGCTTGTGATCCCAATGCTGTTATGCAGGGCATACCTCGAGTGACCAAGACTAAGACCTAACAGGCAGGACACTCACAAAGAGGTACAACTCAGCCTGAAGGGTCAAAAGACTATATGCCTGTGTAGGTGGGCTTAGAACTATTCATTCAAGAGAATGGGCTGAGAGACTAAGGGCCTGAGGAGGATGACAAAGGACTAAGAGCCTGAGGAGGCTGGTGAGGGACTGAGGTGACTCAAGAGTATGCTAGATTGTACAGATTGAGAATGGGGTACAAAGAGGTAAACTAAGGTTTATATACTGGAAGAGAAGGTGCACGGACCAAGCAGTGTGAAGGGACATGTAAGTGTAGAACAATATAGAATGTGATGGAAATTGGAAGAAGAGTAAGCAACGATGACAGTCATTGTTACAGCAAGACTAAGTGAAGAAGAGGGAGATAAGGGGAAGACTAAAGTGGTATAATGCTCACACGGAAACCACTCATGATGATAATGAAGTGAATGTAGTCATAGAAGAATATACCGAAGATGGGAGAGCAACAAGGACGAAGTAAGGAGAGAAAGATGATACCGTGGAAGAGGAGGGAAATTGTAACATTACCCCCTTTGTATACTCAAGCTCCTGGCTTGAAGATCTCAATGTCCATCAACTGACGAAGGTGGTCCAGTGTGGAATGCAGTGGCTTGTTCCACAGTATAATGTTCAAGTGGACAATCATTGATGAGGTGACCAACCTCATGGCAGTGAGTGCATGTACTTCTGAGACAGAAGTGAGGTCCATGGCCCCAGTGCAGGCAGTATGAGCAATGGGTAGTAAGGCAATAGTGAGCAGGATGACCAGGTGCGAGGATATGGCAGGAAGGGCAACAGTATTCTGGGCAATTGTCTCAATAGTGACCCAGCAAGTTATAGTGGTAGCAACAAGTGGAAGAGGTGGTGTTATGCAGAGCATACCTTGAGTGACTTGGACTAAGACCTTGCAGGTAGGACACTCACAAAGAGGTACAACTCAGCCTGAAGGGACAAAGGGACTGTATACCGGTTGAGGCAGGCTTGAGACTATACATTCTAGAAGAATGGACTGGAGACCAAGGGCCCAAAGGTGACAAAGGACTAAGATGCCTGAGGAGGCCTGAGGGACTTGGGAGGACTCAAGAGTATGCATAGATTGTGCAGATTGAGAATGGAGATACAGGATGAGTAACTAAAGGTTTATATACTGGAAGAAAGGAAGCATGGACCAAGCAGTGCGAAAGGGATGCGTAAGCGTAGAACTTGGTAGAATGCGATGGAAATTGGAAGAAAGTAAGCAGCAATGACAGTAACTGACAGAAAATCATAACATTACCCCCTTCGTATACTCAAGCTCCAGGCTTGAAAATCTCAACATCCATCAACTAATGAAGATGGTCCAGCATGGAGTGCAGTGGCTTGTTCCACTGTGTAATGTTCAAATGGACAATCATCAACAAGGTGACCAACCTCGTGGCAGCAAGTGCATGCTCTTCTGGGACAGAAGCGGGGTCCATGGCCCTAGTGTAGGCAAAATGAGCAGTGGATAGTAAGGCAACAGTGAGCAGGATGACCAGGTGCGAGGATGTGACAGGAAGGGCAATGGTATTCAGGGCAATTGTCTCAATAGTGACCCAGCAAGTTACAGTGGTAACAGTGAGTGGATGAGGTGGCTGGGGGGTGTACCAATAGGGACTCAATGGTTTGGGTTGCCGAAGAAAGGACTCATTGCCCGTTAGGGAGGAGGATAAACTGGAGATTGGCTCAGTTGCAGGCGAGGATGGTTTGGTCTACGTGGTAGTCATCAGATGGTGGGGTTGGAGGGGACAGAGGAGCAGTATTGGAGAGGTGAGTGAGAAGAGAGGGGGGAGAAGATGGAGGGGGAATGGCCAAAGGAGAAGGGGACTGAGGTATGGCTGCAAGAAGTGAGTGGTATCAATCATGAGCATCCATGGGCATAGAGAGGAAAACATTTTGAAAGATAGGGTAAACTAGGCAGGGGTCAAGTCATTCAATGAAAACGTGGAAACCATGAAGGTGAAGAAGAGTGAGGACACATTCAGGAATACAATTGATCAAGAGATGAAGAGGAAGGCCATAGTTTGCAGGTAAATTGGAAGGGGCAGATTGAAAATGGAATCTTTGGGAGAAAGAGGCATTAAAGAAGAGGCGCACTAATTCCTGAGAGATCTTGTCCTCTTGGAACAGAGGATCACCTTCAATGGTGTGGACAAGGGCAGGAGTGGTGAGGATGCCTGCGTAAAGCATGGAAATAGAGGAAGCAGGAAGAAAGGTAGGCTGAACAGGATGCGAGTGTAAAGGCAACAAAATAGAGATAATGGAGTGTGAGGGAGAGGAGGTAGGCGATTGGGAAGAAGACATTGTGTACATATTTGAAAATGGGAAGGGAAGCTAGGAGGAAGATGGACAAGTGGAGGAAAGCAAGGGGCATTGTTTTATTGTAGGTGGTAGGTCTTTTTATAATTAGAGAGAATGGTCTGTGTGTGATGGAGATTACTTTCTGGTTCCCACATATTTTCTGATGCTGAGTAACCCTTCCATGCAGTCAGGTACTGATAGTGGCCAGGGGAGCCCTTGTGTGAGAGAATGCTGTCAACTTCATATTCTTTTTCGCTATCTATGACATCAGGTGGTGGAGTGGGAAATGAAGGTCTGTGTGTTTCAGTGGATCAGTGTGGCAATAGAAGAGTGGCATGGAAGACATCATGAATTTTCCATGAGGGTGGGAGATGGAGATGGTAGGTAAGCAGAGATAGGACCTGGGAGATCTCAAAAGGTCCGAGGCACTTCAGGGTGAGTTTTCTAGAAGGATAAGGAATGTGAAGGTTGGTTGCTTCTAACCAGACCTTATCTCTGACCTTCCAGGGGGTGAACTTCTGGGTGACATGTTGGGTCATTAGTTGTCAGGCTGATTCATGGGCCACAAGGGCTTCCTTTCTAGATTCTTCCAGGTGGGAAAGTTGGTTCATGAGGGTGGGAATGAAAGTGGTTCCTAGAGGGGGGTAGGCATGGGGTTCATAACTAAGCATGAGGGAGAAGGAGGAGACCTTGGTGGACAAGTGGGGGGAGGAATTGTGCTGGAATTCCATGGTGGTGATGAATGTGGACCAGGTGTGCAGCTGGTTAGTGTGGAATATGCAGAGATAAGTTTCAATCTCCTAGTTTACTCATTCGGTTTGACTGTCTGTCTGTGGATGATAGGTAGTGGAGAGACAGACGTCATAGTGGAGGAGACGGGCAAGTTCTTGGGCAAATGGAGAGGCAAACTGTGGACCTTGATCAGATATGATGGAGTCATGGAGACTGAATCTTTTGAAGATGTTGTTGAAAAAGAGTTGGGCTACTCCTGCCACATCGATGGTTTTAAGACAAGGGATTAGAATTACCCCCTTCATAAGGCCATGGTCGACCACGACCAGCAAGGAATCAAACCTGGAGGACAATGGGAGGTCGGTGATAAGGTCCATAGTGAGTTGGCAGAAGGGGAGAGTGGCAGAGGAGGGGATTGGGGTGAGTGGAGGGGTGGTAGGATGGGTGTTCACCTTGGACTGTTGACAAAGCGTACAACCTGCAATGAAGTTCTTGACAAAGGTAGCGAGACCAGGCCACCAAAAGTCACGTTCCAAGAGAGCTTTAGTGCAAAAGAATCCCATATGACCAGTAGTAGGGGAGGCATGCAGGACGTGCAGGAGGGTGGAGTGAGAGGCAGGGGGTATGTACATATGCTGTCGATAGTAAAGATGACCATTATCAAAGGTCCAGTTGGAGAGAGAGGAATGAGGGAAGAGAGGGGACCCCTCGTGGAGACTGTGGAGCATGCAAAGGACAAGGGGATCAGAGAAAGATAATGAGTGAATGGATTGAGCGAGGGAGAGATCAAGGGCTTGGATGATGTGGGGGTCAGGGAGGATAGGAGTGGAGGTGTTGTTGTAGGTGGTATCAACCAAATCTTTTCGAGAAAGAGCGTCAGCAGGGGCCATGCGAGAGCCTGGGGTAACCTGCCAGATGAGGTCAAAGTCTTGGAGGAAGAGGGACCAGCGGGCTTGACAGTGGGAGAGTTTATGAGGATCCTTGAGGTATGAGAGGTTCTTGTGATCGGTGAGGACGGTGACTGGGTGAGAGTTTCCTAAAAGGTATTGGTGCCACTCCTGGAGAGCAAGAATGACAGCAAGGAGTTCCCGGTCGTATATGTCATAATTCTATTTGGCTGGGGAGAAAGTTTTGGAAAAATAGGCACAGGGATGGGGGTCACCATTAGAGTCAGTCTGGAGGAGAACTGTGCCAGCTGTGAGAAGAGAGGCATCAGTCATGATGGAGAACAGTTTGGAGACATCAGGGAAAGTGAGGATGGGTGATGAGGAAAACTGGTGTTTGAGGGTATCGGAGGCTCATTGTTGGAGAGGGGTCTATTGCCAAGGCTCATCCTTGTGAGTGAGGAGAGTGAGGGGGGCAATGAGGTCAGAGAATCCAGGAATGAACTTGCAGTAAAAGTTGGCAAATCCAAGGAATGAGTGAATACCCTTGACGGAGGTGGGGGGTTCCCAGGTGTTGATCGCTTTGAGTTTGGTAGGGTCCATCTTGATGCGTCCTTGACCAATGATAAGGCTGAGGTATTTCATCTGAGGAACATCAAAGAAACATTTGGAGATCTTGAGAGAAAGACCATGTTCTCAGAGGTGAAGGAGGACTTGTTTAGTGTGGGTGTGATGGAGTTCTAGATCATCCTTGGTGTGGATGCCGATGTCATCCATGTAGATCTTTAGCCATCATTCCATGATCATGTCGGCAAAGATGTGATTCATGAATGCTTGGAATGTTGGAGGTGCATTGTTGAAGCCAAAGAACATAACTGTGGGTTTGAAGAGACCAAGGGGGGTGATAAAGGTGGCTTTCCATTGGTCTTCCTTGCAAAGGTGAATGTTGTTATACCCCCAGCAAATGTCAAACTTGGTGAAAAGCATGGAGTCCTTCATGTTGTCAATGAGCTCCGAGATGAGAGGGAGAGGATAGGCATTGCGGATGGTGTGCGAATTGAGATACCGGTAATCTTGACAGGGTCAGAGGGTGCCATCTTTCTTTGGTACGAAAAAGAAAGAAGATGCCTGGGAGGATTTCAATGGGACAATGTGACTGGTTTTGAGGTTCTCATCAATGAAAGTTCGACAGGCTTCATGTTCAGCAGGGTTTAAAGGGTAAATCTTGGCGATCTTTGGAACGAAGGACGGTTTCAATTCAATGGAGTGATCAAAGGAGCAATGAGGAGGTAGGGTGCTGAACATCTTTTCAGAGAAGACATCAGTGAATTCTTTGCACCAAGAAGGAACCTCTTGTTCCAGAGGTTTCTCCTTTTGAGCCACTTCTGTGGGGAGGGTGATCTTGCCAAGATGTTCCAGGTATTGGTCAGTGTTATCCTCCTTCCAGGGCAGACTCTCACAAAGAGGTACTACAGCATCCTGGAGAGTGAGGGCATTAGCTGACCAATTAATGAGAGGGTTCTGTTTCTTGAGCCAGGTCATGCCCAAGATGATATGAGGTGATACAAGGGAGGTTACAAGGAAAGTGACGGTGTTGGAGACCCTGGGGAAATTGACGTTAGCGGTGATGGTGTACTTGATGGTTCCTTGGTGGTTGGATGTTCCATCTACATTGTAAGTGGTGAGGGGTTGAGGAAGCTGTCTGATGGCAGAGCAAAGGTGAGAGACTAAGGAGGTGTCAATGAAATTGCTGGTGGTGCCACAATTGATAAGAGCAGTGGTGTTGATGCTTTGGGATCTTGCTTGTAGGTGGACTGGGAGACGCATGGTTCGTTCATTGGATAGTCCTACAAGTACAGTGGAGATATCTAGGGAAGGAGACATCGTTACTTCTTCCCTTACTGAAAACCTGAAGAGGGTTCTTCCTTGGAGGCATCATCGAAGCAGAGCTTAAGGGTTTGTAGGATCTCGCCCTCATCCTTTCCAGAGGAGCGTAGATTATTGACATAGGCTTCAAGGGCAGTGGGAGTTTTGACCAGGAGGATGCTTGGTGGGATGACTGTAGTGGTGGTCTGGACTTGTTGGGGGGGTCTAGGGTGATTGGTGGGGGTAGAGGTGTTAGAGGAGAAGGTGCAGCATTGCTGTGCATTATGGCCCTTCTTTCTGCAGCAGAGACAAAGGCCCTCTCTGAAACAACAGGCTCTTTCAGCAAGGGTGAGTTTAGAGATGTGGATAGCATCCACATCCATGACATTGGGGTCAGAGGCAGAGGAGTGAGGGGAAAATGATGAGGGGTGTTTATGACCCTTGCAAAGTGTGGCGATGTGGACCTTCTGGGCATGGAAAGTCTTTGCCTTCTCAATCCACTTCCTAGCAGTGGTGGGGATGATGGTCATGGAGAGGATCATGATAGTAAGTTGTTGGTCCAGTCCAAGGGAGAACATGTCTATGAGAGTATCGTCTTCAGAGATGCCTGCCTTGGCCGAGAGGTTCTGGAATTCAGTGATATATCATTGGAATCCATTGTCTATTTTGCCATCAGGGCATTTGAAGGATTTCTGGATGAGCTTGGCAAGTTCTGCTTGTGCAGTTGCTTTGGTGTCAAAGGGGTAGAAGGTGGACTCAAAGTTTTTGACAAACTTGTCGAAGGTCTTCTCAGTGGAAGTGATCTTGGGATCGCTCATGTGATCAAGCCACATCTCGGAGAAAGAGACTCCTTGTCCCTTACTCATCTTGTTTAGGGTGGTTAAGACTTTGTGTTCATCTTTGGAATAAAGCATGGGATTGATAGTGAAGTATCCCTTCATGGCTTTGATCCATCAGGTCGCATCAGCAGGTTCTCCAGAAAAATCTGCAGGAAGAGTGGCTTTAAGCTCCATCATGGTGACTGGGGGTGCTAGGGCTGGGGATGCTGGTGCTAGGACTGGTGTAGACTGTGGGGCTGGTGGTCGTGGCTGAGGGCATGGAGGCATGAAGACTGGGAGTGTTATAGGACTAGGGTTGCTGGGGTACTGAGAGGCAAAAAGCCTGTGATGATGTCTGGGGGTGGGGAGCTGGGGTGGTTCTGAGGTATGAGGGGTTGATGGTGGGGTCGACACGAACTCCTTGTCTGAGGACTCTGGGGCTATGATTTGAGGTATGATGTCTGGGGTTGTCCTACTCCTAGATAGGAGGGACAAAGGAGATTCTTGATCTTTTGTTATGCAGGGCGTACCTTGAGTGACTTGGACTAAGACCTTGCAGGCAGGACACTCACGAAGAGGTACAACTCAGCCTGAAGGGACAAAGGGACTGTATGCTGGTTGAGGCAGGCTTGAGACTATATGTTCTAGAAGAACAGACTGGAGACTAAGGGCCCAAAGGTGACAAAGGACTAAGATGCCTGAGGAGGCCTGAGGGACTTTGGAGGACTCAAGAGTATGTATAGATTGCACAGATCGAGAATGGAGATACATGTTACGTAGAGTGTACCTTGAGTGGTCGAGACTAAGTTTCAATGAGCAGGACACTCACGAAGAGGTACGACTCAGTCCAAAGGTCAAAGGACTATACATTTGTTGGAACGGATGAAGACTGAGGGCTCAAAGGCGACAAAGGACTAGGATGCCTGAGGAGGCCTGAGGAACTAGGGATGACTCAGTCTTCATCCGTTCCGATGAACATATAGTCCTTCGACCTTTGGGCTGAGTCATACCTCTTCATGAGTGTCCTGCCCATCGGAACTTAGTCTCGACCACTTGAGGTACACGCTGCATAACAAAAGATTGAGAATCTCCTGCGTCCCTCCTATCTAGGAGTAGGACACCCCCAGTCATCATATCTCGTATCATAGCCCCAAAGTCCTCTGACGAGGAATTTGCGTCGACACCACCATCGACCCCTTGTACCCTAGAAACACCCCAGCCCCCCACCCCCAGACATTGCCACAGGCTTTTCGCCTCCCAGTACCCCAGCAACCCTAGTCCCATAACACCCCCAGTCTTCACACCCACACGCTCCCAGCCTCAACCAACACCCCCAGCCCTAGCCCCAGCACCCCCAGCCCAAGCACCCCCAGCCCCAGTACCCCCAGCCACCATGACTGAACTCAAAGCTGCCCTTCCTGCTGACTTCTCGGGTGAACCCGCCGATGCCACCCGATGGATCAAAGCCATGAGAGGCTACTTCGCTATCAACCCCACACTCTATTCAAAGGACAAATACAAAGTCATGACCACCCTGAACAAGATGAGCAAGGGATGAGGAGTTTCCTTCTCTGAGATGTGGCTCGACCGCATGAGCAACCCCAAGATCGCTTCCACCGAGAAAACCTTCGACAAGTTCATCGAAAACTTCGAATCTACCTTTTACCTGTTCGACACCAAGGCCACCGCATGCGCTGAACTTATCAAGCTTGTTCAGAAATCTTTCAAACGCCCTGATGGTGAGATCGATGACAGATTCCAACGATACATCACCAAGTTTCAAAATCTCTTGGCTAAGGCAGGGATGTCCAACAACAACACCCTCATTGATATATTCTCCCTAGGAATCAACCAACAATTGGCCATCATGATCCTTGCTATGACTGTCATCCCCACTACTATCAAGGAATGGATTGAAAAGGCAAAAACCTTCCACGCCCAGAAGGCTCACATTGCTGCACTTCGCAAAGGCAACAAACACCACTCATCGCTTTCCCCTTGTTCCTCAACCCCTGACCCTAATGCCATGGAAGTAGACGCCATCTGTGTCTCCCCTCAGGCGTCCCCATTCTTCTTTGTACCAAAGAAAGACAGTACTCTCTGACCCTACTAGGATTACTGGTATCTCAACTCTCACACCATCTGCAATGCCTATCCTCTCCCACTCATCTCTGAACTCATCGACAACATGAAAGACTCCACACTTTTCACCAAGTTCGACGTCCATTGGGGATATAACAACATTCGCCTATGAGAGGAGGATCAATGGAAAGCTGCTTTCATCACCCCCCTTGGTCTCTTCGAACCCACAGTCATGTTCTTTGGTTTCAATAATGCCCCCCCTGACATTCCAGGCATTCATGAATCATATTTTCACTAACATGATCACTGAATGATGGTTAAAGATTTACATGGACGACATCAGCATCCACACCAAGGATGATCTAGAACTCCACCACACATGCACCAAATGGGTTCTCCTTTGCCTTCAGGAACACGGTCTCTCTCTCAAGATCTCCAAATGTTTCTTTGATGTTCCCCAAATGGAATACCTCAGTCTCATCATTGGTCAAGGACGCATTCAGATGGATCCCACAAAGCTCAAGGCCATCAACACCTGGGAACCCCCTACTTCGGTCAAAGGCATCTGCTCATTCCTTGGATTTGCAAACTTCTACCGCAAATTTATTCCTGGATTCTCTGACCTTGTCGCCCCTCTCACTCTCCTCACTCGCAAGGATGAGCCTTGGCAATGGACTCCCCTCCAACAGAAAGCCTTCGATACCCTTAAACAATGGTTTTCCTTGTCACCCGTCCTCACCTTCCCCGATATCTCAAAGCTGTTCTCCATCATGACCGATGCCTCCCTCCTTGCCGCTGGAGCTGTCCTCCTCCAGACTGACTCTAACAGCGACTTCCACCCCTGCACCTACTTTTCCAAAACCTTCTCCCCTGCTGAACAGAACTATGACATTTACGATTGGGAACTCCTTGCTGTTATCCTTGCTCTCCAGGAATGGCATCAATATCTCCTAGGCACTGCTCACCCTGTCACCATCCTCACTGACCATAAAAATCTCTCCTACCTCAAAGACCCTTGCAAACTCTCTCGTCACCAAGCCTGTTGGTCTCCCTTCCTCCAGGACTTTGACCTCATCTGGCAAGTCACCCCTAGCACTCGCATGGCCCCTGCCGATGCTCTCTCTTGAAAGGATTCTGTGGATACAACTTTAGACAATGCCTCTGCTCCCATCCTTCCCGACCCCCAGATTATCCAAGCCCTTGACCTCTCTCTCGCTCAGTCCATTTGCTCCTTGTCCTCCTCTGATCCCCTAGTTCTTTGCACACTCCACAGTCTCCAGGAGGGATCCCCTCTCTTCCCTCGTTCATCTCTCTCTGATTGGACCTTTGATAACGGTCACCTCTACTATCACCAACACATGTATGTACCCCCAGCCTCCCGTTCTCCTCTCCTCCATGCTCTTCACTCGTCTCCTACCACCGGTCATATGGGTTTCTTCCACACCAAAACTCTTCTTGAACGTGACTTCTGGTGGCCTGGTCTCTCCACTTTCGTCAAAAATTTCATCGCAGGTTGCACTCTCTGCCAACAATCCAAAGTCAACACCCATCCTACCTGTTATGTGAACGTGTAGAATCTAACTGTCGAGCGCACACTCAACTAGTGGTGCGAGACTATTGGATCAAGGGTTCTCACTTGTCCTGATAGAGGACTCGTGGACAGCAAGAAACTACACGTGGATTGCGCAGAACTAACTGGTGAAAATACAAGTACATGGCACGTATAAATACCTAGACAGAGCTGTACATGGTTCAGGGTTAACGTGAGATGTCTAGTGTGAATATGGGGAAGACACATAACCGTGAACGAATACGGCACAGAGGAGTAAGCGTCTGGTTGATAAAGAAGTGTAATGGTTACCCAAAATGGAAGGTGTAAGTCGCGCCGTGCTGAGAACAGAAGGTGGGAAAGTTAAGTGGCCCAGCTGTGATTATTAATAATGGAGAGATTAAGGGATGACTCATCCAGCTGTGGAGTGGAATAGAAAGCCGGGTATGAGCGGTCATCCAGCCAGGGGCTGTCCGAGCCTGGAATGCAATAAAACTGAGAAGAGAAATTAAGTGCATAATCAAAAGGAAGAAAATGAGACTCGTCGGGCAAATACTCTAAGTTTGTAACATTACCCCCAGTGCAGATCGGAGGCACCAACTCAGATGGCATCCTCCCCACCAGAGTAGAACTCCTCACCGGAGCTGTGATCAGCAATGGGGTTTGATGCTGATGATGTCAAGCAGAAAGGGTCTGAGTGTCCTGTGAGGCCGTACCCAGGACAAAGGCATTGTGGACAAGCGTATTGGGGATGCCCTGGAGTGGAAATGTGGCAGTAAGGGCAGTGGTAATGTCAACAGTCAGATCTAAAGTGAGTAGTGGCGCCACAGGTGAAGCAAAGCGACTGCCCCCTTCGAGATGCCCTAGACTTAGAGGGGGAGGACTGACTGGAGGAGCTGTCCTGCTCATCTGCATCATGTAGTCCACCAACGAGTGTGCTTGACCCTGTGGTGCTTCGTTCATGGCTAACAGGGCCATGGCGAACCAACCCTGGAGAGCGACGAGCTCGTCAGGTGTAAACTCGGACACGGGTGGGTCGTGGAGGTGGGACAGGAAGTGGGGGGTGGACTGAGTCGGGGGTGTTGGGGTCTGGTCTGGGAGTGTCTGGACGAACTGGGACAAAGTTATGTGTTGGGGTAGGTACCCGCGGGGTGGTTGGGTGCGTCGTATGTCCTGGGGAAAGTTGTCCATCCCCAGCGGTTCCGCCCACATGAACCCAGCGGTCTGAGGAGGTTGGCGAGTCTGGAAAGAGGTAAAAATGCCGTTCATCCTTGGTGAGGAGGGTAAGCCAGAGCCGAAGGTGTGGGAGTACCAACTCCCGTGGGAGGTCGTGAATCGCCCATAGGAGTCCCACAAGTAACATGAGGTCCCTGATGGTTTCCCGTGCAGAGGCGATGGAGGAGCAGGCAACTTCAGCATTGACTTCCACTCTTGTGTTGTTTTCGTAGGAGAGACGAGGAAGAAGGGCCACAAGGGAGCGTTGAGTGATAAAGTAGAAACCGGAGAGTCGAGTTACAATTGGCAGGTAAAATGATTCCTGAAAAAACGGGACATCTTCTAGTGCAAAAACAATAGCAGGGTCTTGGAGGAGGTCGAACAGAAAATTAACCAGTTGAGGACAATTGAGACGATTAAGGCGGAGTGGCAGATTGTCTCCCACAGCCAGAGGGTGAGACAGGAGTTGCATAGGGAGAACAGTATCACGTAAGTGTCTACCAATCGGCTGGTAGTGCGGAAAGTCAGAAAGAATCGAATCTAAATAACGCCAAAAAGGATGAATTGTGAAAAGCAAGTGCAGGCGATCACCAGGCGTTTCCCAGGGCTAATCCCCACCCTCTGTTGTTTTCGTTGGCCGTGTCCGGGAATTCGACCGAGAGACACCACGCTTGTGCACGGTCAATGATAAGGGTCGGGACAGGGGGTTGATCCTGGACAGGCTGCTCCCAATTGGGGGAACAGTGTTGGTAAAGGACAGCGGCAGGGGTGAGGGCATAGCAGGTGTTTACTCTTCGGGAAATGAGGCGACAGTGAGTGTCCCACAAACAGAGAAGTACTAAGAAGAAAGGAAGGAGAAGGAAGAAGAAAGCGATGAGGAGAAAGGAAATGACAAAAGGGGGAATCTGGAACATAACAGTATTTAAGGGGGGGCGAGCGTACTATGTTCTCTTTCTTCTTCAACTGGTTGGGGGAAAGTCTTTAGGTTGGGCAGCCTTATATGCCTGAAGGAGTTCGTGGGAATCAGCTAGATTGCGTTCTGGTTCCCAGGTATTTTCTGCAGATGAGTAACCCTTCCATTGGATCAAGTACTGCCTTTGTGCTGCGGTTCCTCGATGAGCGAGAATTTGATCTACCTTGTATTGGTCTTCTCCGTCAATGTGTTTGGGCGGGGGGTTAATGTAATTGGGTCCATGTTCAGGAGTTTTCTTATAGGGGTATAACAAATTGGCGTGGAATACTGGATGTATTCGCCAGGTTGGGGGAAGCTTCAGTTTGAAGGTGATCAGAGATAGGACCTGTATAATCTCGAAAGGTCCTTCCCTTTGTGGGGACAGTTTTCGAGAGGTATAGCGTAGTTTGAGGTTGCAATTGTCCAACCATACTTTATCGCCTACTTTCCACGGTTTGTAAGAGGATCAGACCCTTTCTGTCATAGCTTGTCATGCCACCTGATGGGCCTGCTGTGCTTCTTCCCTGGTGGTGTTGAGGATAGTAAGCCATTGCTTGAGGGCCGGTAGGAATGTTTGCCTGATGGCTGGATATGCTCTGGGTTCATAACCCATCATTAGTGAAAAAGGGGTTTGCTTGGTCACTGAATGAACTGTGGAGTTGTGAGCAAATTCTGCCATTGGGAGGAGGTCGGACCAATTGTGGGGCTGTCCTCAGCAAAAGATCCAGAGGTACATTTCCAATTCTTGGTTTACTCATTCGGTTTCACTGTCAGTTTGTGGGTGATACACAGTGGAGAGGGCAAGGTCGTATTGCAGGAGGCGAGAGAGTTCTCTAGCAAAAGCCGAAGTAAATTGGGGTCCCCTATCGGAGATGCACTTGTTGTGTAGGCCAAAACGTGGGAAAACATGCTTAAAGAAGAGGGCGGCCACGCCGGTGGCATCAATAGACAAGTGACAGGGGAGGAAAATTACCTCCTTAGTAAGCCCATGGTCGACCATGACCAAAACAGAGTCGAAGCCGGCCAAAAGTGGTAGTGTGGAGATAAGGTCAACCGACAGTTGCTGAAATGGGCGAGTTGCTATGGATGGGATAGGGGCCAGTGGTGGGATGGTCGGGTGGGTAAGGACTTTGTTAGCCTGACAGACAGCACAACCGGCGACAAACCAGCAAAGGAAGGTGGACAGGCCCAGCCACCAATAATCCTGCTGGACAAGATGAAGGAGTCGGAAGAAACCCCTGTGTGCCCCTGCCAGGGACTCATGGATTGCCCAGACTAGAGAGAGGCGGGCCGGCTCAGGGACATACAGTTGATGGCGAAAGTACAACAAGCTGTCAGCAAACCACCAGTCCTGTTGAGCTGCTTGTGGTAATAAAGAGCGACCCTGATCCAGGGCGGCCAGGGCATCCACCACCAATGGATCGGAAGAAGTGGAAGAAATGATCTTCTCTGTGAGTGCAGCATCAATCGCGCAGACAAAATGGTCAGTGGATAGTAAAGTAACATCCTGGTTGTCCTCATGCACGTCCACATCCAGCAGGCGAGATAGGGCGTCGGCAGGTCCCATAGCGGTCCCTGGGGTGTGGAAAAACACCAAATCAAAGTCCTGAAGGAACAACATCCAGTGCACCTGACAGTGAGAGAGCTTGTGTGGTTGCTTAAAGTAGGCCAGGTTTTTGTGATCGGTTAGGATGGCGACCTGGTGAGCTGTTCCTGTTAGGTAGTGACGCCATTCCCCCAGGGCGCGAATGACAGCGAGTAGTTCTCTATCATAGATGTCATAGTTCCGTTCCTCTGGGGAGAAGGTTTTGGAGAAGTAGGAACAAGGATGGAGATCCCCGTTTGTGTCTTTCTGCATGAGGACAGCGCCAAAGGCTATGAGGAATGCGTCAGTCATGACCCAGAAGGGGTCAGCCAGGTTCGGGAGACGTAGGACAGGTTTCCGCGTAAAGGCATCCCAAAGGGCTTCGAAAGCTTTCTGGCAGTCCTGAGACCAATTCCAAGGGGTGGATTTCCTGGTGAGATCGTGGAGTGGTCGACAGAGGGCAGAGAAGTTAGGGATGAACTTTCGGTAAAAATTGCAGAAACCAATGAAGGACCGAACTGCTTTTACTGATTTAGGGGGTTCCCAATCACGAATAGCGGAGAGTTTGGCTGGGTCCAACGTGATCTCGCCGGGTCGCATGATCATGCCAAGGTATTCCACTTTGGAGATGTTAAAGAAACATTTGGAGAGTTTAAGGAAAAGGTTATGCTCCCTCATACATTGGAGGACTTGTCAGGTCTGTCAGTGATGTTCCTCCTGATTATCCAAGTGAATGATCAGATCGTCCATATAGATAATGAGCCATCCCTCTGCCACCATATCATGAAAAATATCATCCATGAGTGCCTGAAAAGTGGGAGGGGGGTTACACATGCCAAAAAACATGACGAGAGGCTCGAAGAGGCCAAAGGGGGTGATGAACGCCACTTTCCAGGTATCTTCTGGCTTGATGCAAACATTATTATATCCCCATCGAATATCCATTTTTGTGAAGATTGTCGAACCACGGAGCTTATCCATTAACTCGGAGATGAGAGGGAGCAGGTAGGCATTTTTGATGGTATGTTCATTGAGATATCTATAGTCCTGGCAAGGTCTAAGTCCCCCATCTTTCTTTTGAACGAAGAAAAATGGAGAGGCTTGAGGGGATTTAGAGGGTTTAATCTTGCCGGATTTCAAATGTTCGTCAATGAACTCTCTGCAGGCCTGCATCTCCTTTGGGTTGAGTGGATAGATCTTTGCTACTTTTGGTATGAAGGAAGAGGTAAGGTCGATGGCGTGGTCATACGGTCATTGTGGAGGGAGTTCCCCTGGTTTTGGTTCACCGAATACGTCAACATAGGCTTGGTATTCTGTTGGAAGGGGTCGTTCTTCCCCCTTTGTTTGTTGGGCTAACTCGGTGGAAATGGTGAGTTTCCCAATCTTATGTAATAGCGCCCGTCGATACATCTCTTTGTTGCGAAGCTCGGGATCTAGGTTGAGATATTGCAATAGATATCTTTGAGTGAGAGGGTCCCCTGGTTTGATCCTGGGTCGATCGGGAATGGTGATCTTTCTGGTGGCCCAGTCTATATTTGGGTTAATTTCTCATAACCAGTTGATTCCTAAAATAACTCCTTCATTTCCACAGTCGATGACCAGAAACCGTTGATCCTCTGTTAGATCGCCAAGAGTTATAGTCAATGTTACATAATGGCGGATCATGCCATTCTGATTCTCTGTGCCATCTATGTTGTGGGCTTGGATAGGGGCATTCAGGTGAATCATTTGCCATTGGTTGGCCAGTGCGAGGTGTTTGTTAACAAAGCATCCTGTGGCGCTGCTATCTACGAGGGCGGTGGTTGAGTTGGATTATTTCCTATTTCGCTACTTAGTGATTATGTAATCATCCTTACATCGCAGTAGCTAGTTTACCTTAGCTTCCCCAGTGTCTACTGAGAAGCTACAGGTTAGTACTTACATCCTAATACCTAGTGTCTACTGAGAAGCTACAGGCTCAGTACAGCTGTTATATACAGTATTCAATATGCACCTAGGGCCACAGAGGCACTCACTCCTGCCGTAGTGATGGTTGAGGGGACAGAGCTGACCTATTTCATACCGTCAGTCCGTCAGCGAGTGCAAGCAGAAAAAAAATAGGGCAACTGTATGTATTGCATGTGCAGTTTGAGTTTGACCGTGAGGTCAAAAGTTGTGAAAGAGTATGAGAGCAAACAATCACTCGCTGCTCCCTTGTACTCCCCGAGAGCGCTGGCGCCCATCAGTTCATGGAACGCCCATCTGAAGGGCTTTACGGCCAATTATCAACTCGAAGTCTGAAATGGTGGTCAAGAAGCATGCGATCATTTGTCGTGGAAAGATACTAGATGCAAAGGTGCACCACTGGTCGCGGAACGACTTCCCGGCGCTTGTTGCACTATCGTTCTGACGTTGTGTTCTAATGTTGTGTGCGATGATGCTTGTCAGACATACTGCATTGACGGCCAATTTGTCCAATACAAGTCTCTTTGCTGGATCACTCTTGTGACAGTTCTGGGGAAAAGAAAAGATGCTAGCATAGTTGAGCTTGGTGTGCAGTGTGGGTGAAGGTGTGGAGCACCATCTGGTCATGGTCTGTCCTGGGTTGAGTGTCAGCTGTGTTCCCTCAACTAGAAGGAAGCCTGATGCTACAAGATGATGCTTGGAACCCCAGGATCAGGAGGGCAGCATGTACATAGAGAGTTTATCTGACTGGAGGCATAGCTAACCATGTGAATTTGAGGGCTGTGTTGGCCAGCATGGCTTGAATGTATGGAGTAAGGATCTGGTTATGTCTGCAGAGGCACAGCTGGAAGGAGTCACTGGCCCAGTGGCCTTTGACTTTCATCATATTGAACAGGATGCCATGAAGGAGATGTTTGAGGGTGGCACTGATGCAGATGCTGTGGTCCTGTACCTGCTCCAGGCCAGCTGATTTGAGAGCTTTGTTCATGTGGGACAGAAATGCCTGTCAAGTGAGAGGATGGAAGCCATTGCCTTTGCAGTAGGCAAAAAGCAGGCCAGATATGGATGGATTGTTTAAAAGGATGTGTGCATCATATGCTGCAGCAGGGTCAGAAGAGCCATGTTATTTTGCCCATTGGACCTCTTCACCAGAAGGGCTGGACTTTGAGCAGGGCAGGGCAAAGACTTTCATGTGTAGGCTGTTGTAGTCAATGTCATTGCAGACACAGGTGAATGTGATGTGATTGCTGGGGCAGAATGCATCCAGGCAGTGGAGGGTGAATTTGCCTATGCATGTTGCCATGTAGAAAAGTGTGGTGAGGCAGGCATAAAAGGTGATGTCAAAGGGCTTTTGGTGGTTGAGGTGGTTGGAAATGGCCTCTAGCATGGGCACTGTGATGGGGTGGCACTTGTCTTGTTTGATGGCAGGAGAGGCTAACCTGGCTGCTCCTTTGAGCATGGTGGTGATTTGGTCCTTGTGTAGGGACCAGGGGAGGCTATGTAGAGTATGCCATGCATGTACTCCATAGACATAGTTTTGTATTGCTTTGATGGAATAGAAGCTTGCAAGGGTGGAGACAAAGTCAGCAATGATGATGGCATCTGCTGGGGCTCTCTTGGTTTCAGGCACTTCATGGTGATCACAGAAGACATGGTAGACAAGTAGACCTGCACCGTAGGAGGTCCAAGTACTTTCTGCCCAACCTTAGAGCTGCTGAGTGTGTATGTGCCACACATAACTACACTGAGCAACAAAACCATTGCAATGTTTGGATAATTTGTAGTGTGGGCAGTGTAACATGTCAGGGTGTGGGAATCATGCTTGGCACTAGTGACCCGAAATATAGTAGACGCCCTTGGCTATCTATAGCACTTTGGATCATGTGATGTGGCCAAATATAGCAGGAGATATGGCCATTTTAAAGTGGCTATGTCATTGTAACAGTTTTGTTGCTCACCTAGGAAAGTTTAAGTTTGATATGTTCTGATGTAAGCAATAGGTTATGTGACTCATAATAAGTTTACCCAATACAAATACACCACAACACCACTCTTCATCCACTACCACCACCATGAAATCCCTCTCTACTGTACAAATCAATCAAATCATCTCTTTTCTGGATTTAGGCCAATCTACTCGTCAAATATCTGATTCTACTGGTATCCACCACTCTACCATTAGTAGAATTCGCTCCAAATGCTGTCCTGACCTGGCTAGGTCTTCTGGTGGTCATCCTACACTCATAACACCTGCTGACATGCATCATGCTATTTGTCTTATTGGGACTGGAAAGGCTGAAAATGCAGTTTAGGTTACCAAAACTCTCTAGGATGTCAAGAACCACACCCTCTCACCCCAGACTGTTCATCGCCACTTAAGGAAAGCAGGCATGAAGGCTGTAGTGAAGAAGAAATGCCCTTGCCTTGCCTCTACTTGTTACAGTTTTCCTTGTCTACTGTGGTATCTTCTTTCTTGCCTTACTTCGTCCCCAATGTTCTCCTATCTTTGGTATGTACTTCTACAATTACATTCACTTCGTCATTGTCATGAGTGCCTCCCGTGTGAGCATCCTACCACTTTAGTTCTTCTTTTGTCTTTGTCTTTTCTGCTTAGTCTTCTGTAGCAATGATTGTCATCATTGCTTATTCTTCTTCTGATTTCTATCGCATTCCACAATGTTCCATGTTTATGTGTCCCTTTCACACTGCTTGGTCTGTGCACCCTTTCTTCTAGTATATAAACCTTTAGTTTATCGCTTTGTACCTCATTCTCAATCTGCACAATTCAGCATACTCTTGAGTCACTCCTCAGTCCCTCGTCTGCCTCCTCAGGCCTCTTAGTCCTTCATCACCCTCCTCAGGCCCTGAGTCCTCTAGTCCCTCAGTCCGTTCTTCAGAACATATAGTCACTTGTCCATCTCTCCAGATGCAGTATCCTTTGTCCCTTCAGGCTGAGTTGTACCTCTTTGTGAGTGTCCTGCCTGAAGGTCTTTAGTCTCGACCACTCGAGGTACGCCCTGCATAACAAAAGATCAAGAATCTCCAGAGTCCCTCCTATCTAGGAGTAGGACACCCCCAGTCACCATACCTCGTATCACAGCCTCAGAGTCCTCAGATAAGGAGTTTGCATCGACACCACCATCAACCCCTCATATCCCAGAGCAACCCCAGCCCCCCACCCCCAGACATCGCCACAGGCTCTTTGCCTCCCAGTACCCTAGCAACCCTAGTCCCATAACACCCCCAGTCTTTGCACCTCCACGATCCCAACCACGATCAACCCCAGCACCAGCCCCAGCACCAATCCCAGCACCAGCCCCAGCACCACCCCTAGCACCAGCCCCAGCACTACCAGTCACCATGTCTGAGCTTAAAGCCACTCTCCCCACAGACTTCTCTGGCAAACCTGCCAATGTCACACAATGGATTAAAGCCATGAAAGGTTATTTTACCATCAATTTGACGCTCTACACCACTGACCAGGCCAAGGTCTTGACTACCCTCAACAAGATGAGTAAGGGATGAGGAGTCTCTTTCTCTGAGATGTGGCTTGACTGCATGAACTATGCCACGATTCCCCCCACCAAGAAAAATTTTGACAAATTTGTCTCCAACTTCGAGTCCACATTCTATCCCTTTGATACCAAAGCCATAGTACACCTCGAACTTGCCAAGCTCATCCAAAAATCCTTCAGATGACCTGATGGAGAAATGGATGATGGATTCTAGAAATACATCACCGACTTCCAAAACCTCACTGCCAAAGTACCAACAATGACACCCTCATTGACCAGTTCTCTCTTGGACTGGACCAACAGCTCGCTATCATGATCCTCTCCATGACCAATGTCCCCACCACCCACAAAGAATGGATTGAAAAGGCCAAAACATTCCATGCTCAGAAGGCCCGCATCACCACACTTCGCAAGGGCCACAAGCACCCTTCGTCATTCACCCCTCGTTCCTCTAGCTTTGACCCCAATGCCATGGACATAGACACCATCTGCATCCAAACTCACCCTAGCTGAATGAGCCTGCTGTTTCAGAGAAGGCCTGTGTCTCCACTGCCAAAAGAAAGGGCACAATGCCACCCATTACACTGCTTTCAACTCAAAACCCCCCTTTTCATCCAATCGTCCCAGAGCCCCACAACACATACAAACCACAACCACTACTACAGTCACCACAGTCCCACTGAGCACTCCTCCCCTAGTCAAAACCCCCACCACTTTAGAAACCTACATCAATAGCCTGCACTCCTTACAAACCCTTAAACTTTGTTTCAACGATACCCCCAAGGAAGACCCTTCTTCAGGTTTTCAGTAAGGGAAGAAGTAGTGATGTCTCCTTCCCTAGATATCTCCACTGTACTTGTAGGACTTTCCAATGAATGAACCATGCATCTCCCAGTCCACCTACAAGCGAGATCCCAAAGCATTGACACCACTGCTCTCATTGACTGCAGTGCCACTAGCAATTTCATCGACACCTCTCTAGTCCCCTGCCTTCGCTCCGCCATCAGGAAACTCCCTCAACCCCTCACCACCTACAATGTTGGTGGAACACCCAATCATCAGGGAACGGTCAAGTATACCATCATGGCCAATGTCCTTTTCTCTAGAATCTCTGATACTGTCACCTTCCTCATCACCTCTCTCAAATCCCCTCATGTCATCTTAGATATGACCTGGCTTAAGAAATGGAACCCCCTCATCAATTGGTCTGCTAACACCCTCACCCTCCCAGACACTGTGGTACCTCTTTGTGAGAGTCTGCCCTGGAGGACAGACAAAACAGACCAATACCCGGAACACCTCAGCAAGATTACCCTGTCCACAGAACTAGCTCAAAAGGAGAAACCCCCAGGAACAAGAGATTCCCTTCTAGTGCAAGGAATTTGCTGATGTCTTCTCCAAAAAGATGTTCAGCACTCTACCTCCTCATTGTCCCTTTGATCACACCATCAAATTGAAACCATCCTTCATCCCAAAGATCACTAAGATATATCCCCTCAACCCTGCTGAACATGAAGCTTGTTGGATTTTCATTGAAGAGAATCTCAAAACTGGTCGCATTGTCCTATCCAAATCGCCACAAGCCTCACTGTTCTTCTTTGTCTGCAAGAAAGATGGTACACTTCAACCCTGCCAGGACTACCAGTATCTCAATTCACACACCATCCACAATACTTACCCACTTCCTCTCATCTCAGAACTCATCGACAACATGAAGAACTCCACACTGTTCACTAAGTTCAACGTTTGTTGGGGATATAACAACATTTGCCTTTGGAAAGAGGATCAATGGAAAGCTGCCTTCATCACTCCTCTTGGCCTCTTCGAACCCATGGTTATGTTCTTCGGCTTCAACAACGCACCTCCAACGTTCCAAGCATTTATGAATCATATCTTTGCTAACATGATCTCAGAACGATGGTTAAAGATCTACATGGACAATATTGGTATTCACACAAAAGACGACTTGGACCTTCATCATACCCACATCAAACGGGTTCTCCTTTGCCTTTGAGAACATGGTCTATCCTTAAAGATCTCTAAATGTTTCTTCAATGTTCTACAGATGGAATACCTCAGCCTTATCATTGGACAAGGACGCATCAAGATGGACTCAACTAAACTCAAAGCCATCAACACCTAAGAACCCCCCACTTCTGTAAAAGGCATTCACTCTTTCCTTGGATTCACCAATTTCTACTGCAAATTTATCCTTGGCTTCTCCAATCTTATCGCTCCCCTTACTCTCTTTACTCACAAGGATGAACCCTGGCAATGGGCCCCCCTCCAACAGACAGCTTTTGACACTTTAAAGCAATGGTTCTCCTCCTCTCCAGTTCTCACCTTCCCAGATGTCTTCAAACCATTCTCCATCATGACTGACACCTCACTTTTTGCCACTGGAGCAGTCCTCCTCCAGACTGACTCTAATGGTGACCTCCACCCTTGTGCCTATTTTTCTAAAACCTTCTCCCCTGCAGAATGAAACTATGATATCTATGACCGGGAACTCCTTGTGGTAATCCTTGCTCTTCAAGAGTGGCAACAATATCTCCTTGGCACCTCCCATCCAGTCACCATCCTCACAGATCACAAAAACCTCTCGTACCTCAAGGACCCTCGCAAGCTCTCTCGTGTCAAGCTCGCTGGTCTCTCTTTCTCCAAGACTTTGACCTCATCTGGCAGGTCACCCCTGGCACTCACATGGCTCCAGCTGACGCTCTTTCTCAAAAGGACTCCATCAACACCACTCTTGACAACACTTCCACTCCTATCCTCCCTGACCCCCAGATCATCCAAGCTCTTGATCTCTCCTTAGCTAATTCCATTCAATCATCCTCTGCTTCAGATCTCCTTGTCCTTCGCGCATTACACAGTCTCCAAGAGGGATCCCCTCTTTTTCCTTGCTCTACTCTCGCAGATTAGTCTTTTGATAATGGCCACCTTTACTATTGTCATCACATGTATGTTCCCCCTGCCTCTCATTCTACTCTCCTGCATGCCCTGCACTCTTCCCCCACCACTGGCCACATGGGCTTCTTTCACACCAAAACCCTCCTTGAACACAACTTCTGGTGGCCAGGTCTTGCCACCTTCATCAAAAATTTCATTGCAGGATGCACCCTCTGTCAACAATCCAAGGTTAACACTCACTTCACCACTCCTCTGCTCACTCTGATCCCTTCAACCACCACGCTCCCTTTCCGCCAACTCTCCATGGATCTCATCACTGACCTCCTCCTGTCCTTCGGGTTTGATTCTTTGCTGGTTGTGGTTGACCATGGCCTTATGAAGGGGGTAATCTTTATCCCTTGCATGAAAACCATCGATGCCACAGGAGTTGCACTACTCTTTTTCAATCATGTGTTCAAAAGGTTCGGTCTCCACGACTCCATTATCTCTGATTGCAGCCCACAGTTTGCCTCCACCTTCACTCAAGAACTCACCCACCTCCTCCATTACAACATCCGCCTCTCTACCACATACCACCCACAAACTGACAGACAAACAGAACAGGTCAACCAGGAGATCAAAACCTACTTACACATCTTCTGTACCAACCAACCAAACACCTGGTCCTCTTTCATCACTACAGCTGAGTTCCAGCACAACTCCTCCCCTCATTCTTCCACCAAAGTGTCCCCCTTCTCACTCATGCTTGGATATGAACCCCATGCATACCCCACTCTAGGAACCATATTCATTCCCACCCTCACCAATCGCCTCTCCCACCTGGAAGAATCTAGAAAGGAAGCACTTGTGGCTCATGAGTCAGCCTGACGACTAATAACTCAACACGTCACCTGGAAGTTTTCCCCCTGGAAAGTTGGAGATAAAGTCTGGTTAGAAGTGACTAATCTCCGCATTCCATATCCTTCTAGAAAACTTGCTCCAAAATGTCTTGGCCCTTTTAAAATTTCTCAGGTTCTATCTCCGCTCACTTACTGCCTCCACCTCCCACCCTCATGGAAGATTCACAATGTCTTCCACACCACTCTTCTATTGCCACACTGCTCCACCGAAGCACACGGACCATCTTTTCCCACTCCACCACTTGACATCATAGATGGTCAAGAAGAGTACGAAGTTGACGGCATTCTCTCACACAAGGGCTCCCCTGGCCACTATTGGTACCTAACTGCATGGAAGGGTTACTCAGCATCAGAAAACACATGGGAACCAGAGAGTAATCTCTGTCACACTCACGCCATCCTCTCCCATTATAAAAAGACTCACAATTTACAATAGAACAATGTCCCTCACCTTCCTCCACTTGACCATCTTCTTACTAGCTTCCCTTCCACTCTTCAAATACGTACACAATGTCTTCTTCCCAGTCACCTACCTTCTCTCCCTCATACTCTGTTATCTCTATTTCATTGCCTTTACACTTGCGTCCTGTTCAACCTACATTTCTTCCAGCTTCTATTTCCACACTTTATGCAGGCATCCTCACCACTCCCACCCTTGTCCACATCATCAAAAATGATCCTTTGTTCCAAGAGGACGAGATCTCCCAGGAATTAGTATACCTCTTCTTCAATGCTTCTTTTGTCCAGAGATTCCATTTTCAATCTGCCCTTTGGATCTCCCTGCAAACTTTGGCCTTCCTCTTCACTTGTTGATCAATTGTATTCCGAACATATCCTTACCCTTCTTCATCTTCATGGCTTTCATGTTTTTGTTGAATGTCTTAACCCCAGAATTGTTTACCCCATTTTTCGAAACATTTTCCTCTCCATGCCCATGGACGCTTGTGACCGATACCACTCTTTGCTTGCCACTTTACCTCAGTCCCATTCCCCTCTTGCCATTCCTCCTCCACCTTCTCCTCCCCCTCTTCTAGCTCACCTCTCTGATGCCACTCCTCCCTCCTCTCCATCCCCACCTCAGCCTTCTGATGATTACTGCCTAGACTAGTCCATCCTCACCTGCAACAGAGCCAATCTCTCAGTCATCCATCTCCCCAGTGCCCAGCAAGTCCTCTCCTCTGCAACCCAGACTATCAAATCTCCTCTGGTATGCTCCCCTGCCACCCCTGCTACATGTTGCTACCACTGTAACCTGTTGGGTCACTACCGAGATGACTGTCCAGAGTACCAATGCCCTTCCTGCAATGTTGTTGCCCCTAGTCATCCCGCTCACTGTTGCCTTGCTACCCATTGCTCATACTGCCTGCATTGGGGCCATGGACCCCAATTCTGTCCCACTCAAACATGCACTCACTGCCACGAGGCTGGTCACATCATCAATGACTGTCCTCTTGAACATTACACTGTGGAACAAGCCACTGCACTTCACACTCAACCATCTTTGCAGGTTGATGGACATTGAGGTTTTTGAGCCAGGAGCTCGAGTATATGAAGGGGGTAATGTTACAGTTTCCCTTGTCTACTGTGGTATCTTCTTTCTTTCCTTACTTTGTCCCCAACATTCTCCTATTTTTGGTATGTACTTCTACAATTACATTCACTTCATCATTGTCATGAGCGGCTCCTGTGTGAGCATCCTACCACTTTAGTTCTTCTTTTGTCTTTGTCTTTTCTGTGTTACATTTGGCATGGGTAGTATTGAATGTAGACTCAAAGCCTAATCAGTGGTTTGGTGGGTTCTGGGTAAAACCACAAGGACTCAGGTTGCTTAGCGGGTCAAGGTAAGGCTGCACTAGGACAGCAGTTGCTAGGCGGATTTAAGGTTCTAGGGGCTAGCCAAGGAGCGAGGCTTCACTTGGTGGATCAAGGGTGTCCGAGGTAATGAGGCTAGATTGAGTAAGACTAGCTTAGGGAATGCAGGCCTAAGTACTCAGGTTTATATAGGCATAAGAACTGCACACAGACCAAGCTGTGTTGATGGCATATCAGAGATAAGAAGTCATGAGTGATGAGTCAATGAGAAAAAGATGACAAAGTAAAAGTAATCAAGATGAGTCAATGGGAAAAGGAAGATCATAGAATGGAAGAGAAGTCTCATGTGTAAGACATGATGACTCAAGGGAAATGGCATCCATGTGGTGCATGAAGTGATCGGGTAGAGGGACAAAGGAAAAGTTAAGTGTGTGAAGATGAGGAGAAAAGGAGTCGTAACACCACTCCCTTTCTACTCCCGTTGGAGAAACCTCTTGGTTTCAGCTGATCATTCCAAATCCTGATGAATCTGGTCTTCCATCATGGGAAGGATGATAGGTAGTTCCAAGCCATTATAGGAGAAGGGACCATGTGGGTTGTAACGCTCCCAGGTGTCATATGTATTGAGAAAGTTGAAGATACCATCAAGATCATGATAAGTGGCATTGATGGGTGCACCAGTGGTGCTATGGTGTTGCGCAATGAGGAGGAGTTGGAGAGCTGGGAAGTCGGAGTAACTCAAAGGACATGTTTCTTCATTTACAGCAAAGCCCATATGTGTGATGGAGATCTATAGGGTCAAGATGGGAAGGATTAGCAGGTGGGGGAGATGGAGATGGAGAGAACTGTTTGATGGTGGGATGGGATTCCAGAACCTGTCTAGGGGAGAAGGCTTGGGATGATGGTTCGTTAGTGGGAGTCCATAAATCGGGGGTGGAGAAGGAAGGAGAGATGGGGTAAGGTGGCTGTGGTAGATGTTGAGTTGCTTTGGAAGCGAAACGACAGAAAGAGTGGTGGTAAGGGTGTGGCCGAGGAGGTGGAGATGGCGTACTCTACCAGGATGAACCAGGGGAGGAGTTGGGCAGAGAGTCTCTTGGGGGACTCATGCAACTGGCGATAGTGTGGCCAGGTGCTGTGATCAAGCAGCCAGGGCAAGTATACTATTTGCAGTGGAGTTTGTCATAGCTGAGGCGATGACAGTGAAGGCATGTGTTACGATTCGCTTTTTCTCATCTTCACACGCTTACTTTTTCCTTATCACCCGACCCCATCGCGCATGGTACGGACACCGTTTCCCTTGAGTCATCGTGTCTTACACACGAGGCTTCCCTTCCATTTCATAACCTTCTTCTTTTCTCACTGACTCATTTCACCTTCGTCATAACCTTGCTTCTTTCCTCATCGACTCAGCCTGATTACCCATGCTTCGTCATTCTTTTCTCATTGACTCATAACCGATGACATCTTATCTCTGATAGCTTATCCGCACTGCTTGGTCCGTGCGTGCTTCGTCCATGTATATAAACCCGGGTACTTAGGCCTGTATTCCCTAAGCTAGTCTTACTCAATCTAGCCTCATTACCTCGGACCCCTCGATCCACCAAGCGAGCCTTGCTCCTTGGCCGGCCCCTTGAACCACAGAATCTGCCTAGCGACTGTTGTCCTAGTGCGGCCTTACCTCGACCCGCTAAGCGACTATCGTCCTTGCGGTTTACCTCGCACCCATTGAACCCACCGACTAGACTTTGAGTCTACGTTTGACGCTACCTGCGCCGAGCGTAACAGCATGCCTGCCAGTACCTGAGATGGGAGTCTGAGAGGGGTTCATCCTCTTGATTGTTGGCTATGTCCTCGGTTGTTGTAGGGGGATGGGAGTTGTTGATGCTAAGGAATTCTGGGAAGGTGGGGGATACATTTCCAAAGTCTCAAAGGACTGCGTCAATCTATTAGACTGCACTGCCTAGACCAAGTTGGGGGAGAGTGGCAAGAAGGGAATTATGGAGATGAAGGTCCGATCGTTGTAAAAGAGTGAAAAGTGCACAGATTTCAGAATTCATAGGGATATGGTCGGTGAGGCCAATGATAGCATTGCACATGGCCATATGGTGGGTATAAACATTATGAAGACAATCAAGAGGGGAATTTGGGGCGATGACATGGTCAAGGGTGGTGGTGAGGTGGGAGTCAAGAAGGGCACTGTCAAGGAGAGCATTGGCGATAGGGGAAGGGGTGTAGATGAGTTCACCATTCAGGACAAAGGGAAGAGTGGAGGTGGGGATGTGAGAGGCATCCATGGTGGTTGTTGTGGAAGAGGATGGAGATTAGTGGGAACATTGCAGGGCTTTCTTATAGTCCTGGAGGATTTCCTTGGCATTGGTGAACTCTGCTTCTGGAAGCCAAGAATCTTCTTCCACAGAGTATCCTTTCTATTGAACCAGATATTGTCTCTGAGATGGAGTGCCTTTGTGCCAAAGAACCTTTTCAATTTCATAATGTTCTTCATTATCTATAAGATCCGGTGGCGGAGAAGGGTAGTTCCAGCCATGGATGGGGTTTTCTAGATAAGGTGATAAGAGAGAAGCATGGAACATGTTATGAATTTTCCATGCTTGTGGGAGTTGGAGTTTATAAGTGATGGGAGATAGGATGGTGGTGATGGTGAATGGTCCTTCTCGTTTAGCAGCAAATTTCAGGTTTGGAAGAGAGCATTTCAAATTTCGTCCTTCCAACCAGACCTTGTCACTGACTTTGAATGGTTTGAAGGTCTTCCAATTTCTGGCCTTCATAGTCTTGTGGGTGAGTTCATGGGAGGCAAGAGCTAATCTCAAAAATTCCTTTATCCCTAAGATAGGGAAACTCTACCCTCTCTCCTCTGCTGAATGACAAGCTGCAGATGACTTCCTTGATGAAAACTTAAAGTCAAGAAAAATCTGACCCTCGAAATCTCTGCAAGCATCCCCCTTCTTCTTTGTCAAAAAGAAGGATGGGGAGCTCAGACCTTGCCAAGACTACCGGTATCTCAATGAACACACCGTCTGAGATGCCTATCCCCTTCCTCTCATCTCTGACCTCATTGATAAACTTAAGGATGCCACTGTCTTCACTAAATTTGATGTCTATTGGGGGTACAACAATGTCCGAATCAAAGAAGGAGACCAATGGAAGTCCACCTTCATCACCCATAGAGGACTATTCAAACCAACTGTCATGTTCTTTGGCATGACCAATTCTCCCCCCACCTTCGAACAATTTATGAGTGATTCTTTTTGCGATATGATCGCAGAAGGATGGCTTGTCATTTATATGGATGACATCCTCATCTTTTCTGACAATGACATCAACCACACTGCTCGTACCAAACGTGTTCTCCAACACATGGACAAGTTGGACCTTTACCTCAAGCTGGAGAAATGCTCTTTTGATGTCTGAGAAATCAAATATCTCGGAATGATTATGAAGCCAGGATCCCTTGCAATAGATCCCACCAAGGTAGCCAGTATTGCAGACTGGCCAACTCCCCAGAAAGTCAAGGACATTCATTCTTTCCTTGGCTTCACTAACTTCTACTGTCACTTTATCCCCCATTACTCCAATGTTGCCCGACCCCTCCTTGACCTCACTAAGAAAAACCACCCCTGGTCCTGGACCCCTGCCTGCCAAGAGGCTTTTGAGCACCTCAAGACCACATTTACTTCACAACCCACACTCAAACTCCCTGATCTTACTGCCCCTTTTGCTATTGCCACTGATGCTTCTAAACATGCTTCTGGCGGCGTTCTTCTCCAGCAGGACATCAATGGCGACTGGCAACCCTGTGCTTACCTGTCCCAAAGCTTTGGCCTTGCTGAACGCAATTATGACATCTACAACTGAGAACTGCTTGTGGTCATGCATGCCCTCAATGCCTGGTGCCACTATCTTCTCGGCGCCCCTCACCCCATCCAGGTCTTCACTGACCACAAAAACTTGACCTACTTCCACCAACCTTGCAAGTTGAACTGTCAACAAGCTCGTTGGCTCCTTGAGCTTTTGGAATTTGACATTCACTTCTCCCACATACCTGGACAGAACTTATCCACCCCTGACGTGCTTTCCTGCCGACCTGACCACATTCCCACCTCTGATGATGACAATGAGAATGTCACACTCCTACCACCAATCCTTTTTGTCAATCTCATTGATACTGAACTGACCACCAAGGTTGCTGCATCCTCCACCTCTGATCTCCTTGTTCTCCATGCCCTCCATGCCCTCCCAGGAGAACTCCCTGCCAAATTCCGCTCCCGTCTCTCTGACTGGAAATATGACGCCAGTATCCTCACTTACCAGGACCACATCTACATCCCTGCTG
>JBBPLS010000253.1:0-31950 GCA_038089895.1 Boletellus ananas | reverse complement strand
ACTCAGCTTTGGGATTGCAGGGCCTATCAAAGGTGTGTTCCAAGTCCTGTCACCATTGGTTCTGGGCTTGAACAGACTTGTAGGCTTGGCTGCTGCTTGGATGCAGAGCTATTTTTGAGGTGGCACAGTGAGGGCTGGCAGCTGGTTTGCTACACTCTAGATAGCTGGTATGGGTGTGGTGCCAGCATGGGCTAGGCTTGTCATCAAGGGCCCATTGGCTGTTGGAGGTCTTCTGGTAACCAAGCTTCAGTACACCAGAAACTGGTCATAATTGGTCACCCCCTTGTCCTCCTGTTCATGTGCTCCTATGTTGTATCCTGGTCAAGGGTGTGTAGATGGGATTGATGAGCACAAGGGTAGCTACAGCCCCACAATGTATCATCTCCATGGATCAATCACTCTGTGTACATTCTTGTCCTGCTGTGATGCATTAATCACTCATTATGCTCTCATCTCATTGTGCCTTTGTTTGGCATAAGATCTCTCATTAGATGATGTTTCTCCTATCATAGCAACTGGGTGAGTATACTAGATGTCACTGGGATCCCAGAATATTCTCACTCAATGAGTGAGGTGAGTTATATCATCAGCTACTACTCAAGCATGTAACTTCACACCAGATCAGGTTAACTATCAGTCTATTCTATTCTCACAAATTACAGGTAGTGTTACCAGTCAGACCACTACATTCCTGCAGGTTCCAGTACTAGTGGTGATGCAACTTTTTGACATGCCAGATGCCCATAGTGGCAGCCTCATATCACCAGGTGAACTTGCAAGCTATCCACCAATGTTCATAAAGTATTCCCTGAACCTGTCTCATATTGATGACAACATTGCCCAAGATCTACACAATGTTGGGAGGCTCAAACAATGACTAGGAATAGTGGAGAAGCAGCCATGCATTGAGCAGCTACGCATTCAATACAGGTCCCATTCTGAGCATGATTGTTTTCTATGCAGAAGAGTGTCCATTGCTGTGCAATCCCAGTTGTCTCATTTCTGCAACCGAGAACATGATCACAGATCAATGGCTGAGGGTAATGGTAGACAAACAGAACTTAAGCCTGTGCCAGATCCAGAACTCACACCATAGACCATGTACATGAAGTCTGATGATGATGGTGGCACACAGAGTCACAGATAGGCATGGATGATGCACACAGTAAGAACAGGAATGTCAGAAGCCCTGGAGTCCCATGTTCCAGCACAATGGGCTGAGAGTAAGGAAGCCATGTGCCTTGGAAGGAGCATGAGCTGCCCCCACATGTAAGGGGTGTCAACACAAGAGAGCTTGACAGTGAGCCAGTGATGAAGCTTAAGACTGGTGAATGTACTATGACAAATGTGACATATGAAAACAAGGAGCAGGTATCAGTAGGAGAAGTCATGTGCTCATTTTGAATGATGTCATGTTACAACTATCCAGAGGTTGTTGTTCACTGACAGGCAAGTCAAGCCGAGTAATGTTGAACTGTTGGAAGCAGTCAGCACTATGTTGGAGTGAATGTCAGGCCTTCAATAAGACCAGGACAAAATATGTATGCTACCAGTGCTGACATCAACATATTATCAGGGCTATGGGGTCCAGGATCCCAGCCCTGCCTTCTTCCTCTTCCTCACTGTCATCCCTTACCTCCTCTCATTGCACATCATCCTTCTTGTATGACATTATTCCTGCTGTTTAGCACACTCTCCCTTTCTTCCCCCTCTCTTTCTTCATGGACAATCACACCTCTGCCCAGCATCAATGGAGGGCCAAACTCAAGACAAGATCAGATGCAATTGACCAGCAGCTCAAAGAGGACTCCAAAAGGCTCTGAAAGGAGTGCAAGGTGCTGCTTCTAGGTCTGTCTGCATCTCTCACCTCTCAGGCACTTCTTTCTTTCTATACCAACCTATCCTATATTTCAGGATCAGGCAAATCAGGAGCATTGACCATCATCAGACAAATGAAGATTGTCTACCAGGACAGTCTGAACGACGATGAAATCATGGCCTACCAACCCATTATTTATCAAAATACCCTCAACAGTGCACAAACCACCATCCTCACAATGTGCAAGATGGGACTTGACTATGTCGATATGGATAACCATGTGCATACTGTCTTGTCCACCTCCCCTCTGTCCTCATCCTTGTTATCCCAGCTCAATACAGACCATATTCTTGACTATCAAATTGACCCTTCACCTACTTTCACCTTTTCTTCTGAAATTGCCCAAGCCATAGACTAGTTGTGACACAATCCAATAATTCCAAGGCTGATGGACCACAGCAACAAGTTTCACCTTATGAGCAATGCTGTCTAGTCAGTATAGCTTGTTTTACTTATCTTTGTCCTTGTCATCTCCACCCCTCAGTTTCTTCTCCAATGTTCAACAAATAGGTTCACCCACCTTCCTGCCAATGCAGGAAGATGTCCTACAGGCTGATACAAAGTCAACAGGTGTTACACATATGTGTAGAATCTAACTGTTGAGCACACACTCAACTAGTGGTGTGAGACTTTAGAAAGCTAGGGTTCTCACTATCCTCCTTGAGGACTCGTGGACAGGAAGAAACTATACATAGATTGCGCAGAACTAACTGGAGAAAGTACAAGTATATGGCATGTATAAATACCTAGACAGAGCTGTACACACTTTAGGGCTAGCATGAGATGCCTAGTATGAATATGGGGGAGACGCATAACCGTGAATGAATGTGGCACAGAGGAGTAAGCATCCAGTAACAGGGGAGGTGTAACCATAGCTAAAATAGGAAGGTGTAAGTCACATCGCGTCAAAAGTAGAATGTGGGAAAGTTAAGTGGTGTGACTGCAATCAGTGGTAACAAGGTAACCAAGGGATGACTCATCTGGCTGTGGAGAGGAATGGAAAGCTGGATATGAGTGATCATCTAGCCAGGGGCTATCTGATCCTAGAATGCAATAGAACTGCAAAGAGAAGTTAAGGGCATAGTCAAAAGGAAGGAACAAGGATGAATCCACTCATTGCTCTATGTTTGTAACATTACCCCTGGTGTAGATTGGAGGCACCGACTTAGATAACATCCTCCCTACCGGAGTGGAACTCCTCACCAGTGTCGCTATTGGCAGTGGGGTCAGGAATTGGCAATGTTGAACAGAATGGGTCTGAGTGTCCTGCGAGGCTGCACCTAGGACAAAGGTGTTGTGGACAAGTGTATTGGGGATGCCCAGGAGCAGAAAGGTGGCAGCAAAGGCAGTGGTAATGTCGACAATTGGATTGATAGTGAGTAGTGGCCCCACAGGTGAAGCAAAGCGACTGCCCCCTTCAAGATGCCCTAGACTTAGAGGGGGAGGATTGATTGAAGGAGCTGTCCTACCCATCCTCATCATGTAGTCCACTAGGGATTGAGCTTGACCCTATGGTGCTTCATTCATGGCTAGGAGGGCTATGGTGAACCAGCTTTGGAGAGAGGCAAGTTCATCGGGTGTAAACTCAGACATGGGTGGGTCGTGGAGGCAGGATAGGAATTGGGGGGTGGACTGAGTTGGGGGTGCTGGGGTCCAATCTGGGAGTGTCTGGATGAACTGGGACAAAGTTATGTGATGGGGTAGGTACCTGCAGGGTGGTTGGTTGCATCATATGTCCTGAGGGAAATTCTCCATCCCCCGTGGTTCTACCCACATGAATCCATCGGTCAGAGGGGGTTGGTGAATCTGGAAAGAGGTAAAAGCATTGTTCGTCCTCTGTGAGGAGGGAGAGTCAGAGTTGTAGATGTGGGAGTACCAATTCCCTGGGGAGGTCACAAATCACCCAAGGGAGTCCCACAAGTAATGCGAGGTCACTGATCATTTCTCATGCCAAGGCAATTGATGAGCAGGCAACTTTGGCATTTACTTCTACTCAAGCATCATTCTTGTAGGAGAGATGAGGGAGGAGAGTGATGAGGGAGCATTGCATGATAAAGTAGAATCCGGAAAGGCAAATGACGATTGGTAAGTAAAACGATTCCTGGAAAAACGGAACATCTTCTAATGCAAAAACAATAGCAGGATCTTGCAGAAGGTTGAACAGAAATTAACCAGTTGAGGACGAGCAAGGTGATTGAGGTGAAGCAGCGGATTATCCCCCACAGCCAGAGGATGAGACAGGGGTTGCATAGGTAGGATAGTGTCACGTAGGTGTTTGCCAATCAGCTGATAAAGTGGCAGATTGGAAAGAATATAGTCTAAGTAAAGCCAAAAAGGATGGATAGAAAGGGGAAGGGGTGAATGTGGGGAGTCACCAAGTGTTTCCCAAGGCCGATCCCCACCCTCCGTTGTTTTCGTTGGCTGCATTGGAGAACTCAACTGAGAAGCACCACACTTGTGCATGGTCGATGATAAGAGTCAGGATAGGTGGTTGGTCCTGGACGGGCTGTTCCCAGTTTGGGGAGTGATGTTGGTATAAGACAGCAGCAGGGGTAAGGGCGTAGCAGGTGTTGACTCTTTGGAAAACGAGGTGGCAATGGATGTCCCACAGACACAAAAGAACTAAGATGAAAGGCAGGAGGATAAGGATGAAGGAAATAAGGAGAAATGAGATGACAAAGGGGGAAATGGAAATCATAATGCTATTTAAGTGAGGCAGGTTAGCATACTGTTACGCGAACGCGTAGAAACTAACTGTCGAGCACACACTCTACTAGTGGTGCGAGACTATCTGGAAGGATGGATCTCACTATCCTGTGAAGGACTCGTGGACAGCAAGAAACTACGCGTAGATTGCACAGAACTAACTGGCTAAACTACAAGTACAGGGCGCGTATAAATACCTAGACAGAGCTGTACACGATTGAGGGCAAACGTGAGATATCTAGCATGAAAATGGGGGAGACGTGTAACCGCGAACGAATGCGGCACGGAGGAGTAAGCGTCCGATGAATAAGAGAGGTTGCCGGTAAGCCATAAATGGAAGGTGTATGTCGCACCGTACCACGAACAGAACGTGGGAAAATCAAGTGGCCCGGTTACGATCAATGACATCAGAATGATTGAAGGATGACTCATCCGGCTGCGGAACATGGAAGAAAGCCAGGTATGAGTGATCATCTAGCCAAGGGCTATCCGATCCAGGAACACGATAAAACTGAGAAGAGAAGTTGAGTGCATAGTCGAAAGGGAGAAAATGAGACTCGTCCGGCAGGTATTCCATGTTTGTAACAGCATACTACGTTCTCTTTCTTCTTCAACCTGCTGGAGGGAATTCCTTGGGTCGTGCTGCCTTATATGCCTGAAGGAGTTCATGAGAATCTGTCAGATTGTGTTCCAGTTCCCATGTATTCTTGGCAGATGAGTAACCCTTCCATTGGATCAAGTACTGCCTTCATGCTGCAGTACCTTGATGAGTGAGAATTTGATCTACCTCATATTGGTCTTCTCCATTGATGTGTTTTGGGGGAGGGTTGAGATAATTGGGTCCATGTTTGGCAGTTTCCTTATAGGGATATAACAGATTGGCATGGAATACAGGGTGTATCCGCCAGGTTGGGGAGAGTTTCAGCTTGAAGGTGATTGGAGATAGGACCTGGGTTATCTCAAAAGGACCTTCTCTTTGTGGAGAGAGCTTCCTAGAGGTGTAGTGTAGCTTTAGATTTCAGTTGTCTAGCCATACCTTATCACCCACTTTCCATGGCTTGTAGGAAGATCAGACCCTTTCTGTCATCGCCTGTCATGCCACCTGATGGGCCTGCTGTGCTTCTTCTTGGGCTGTGTTGAGAATAGTAAGCCGTTGCTCGAGGGCTGGTAGAGATGTCTGTCCGATGGCCAGATATGCCTTGGGTTCATAACCCATCATTAGTGAGAAAGGGGTTTGCTTGGTCACAGAATGGACAGCGGAATTGTGCACGAATTCTGCCATGGGAAGGAGATCAGACCAGGTGTGAGGTTGTCCTTGGCAAAAGATTTGGAGATACATTTCTAGTTCCTGGTTGACCCATTCCATTTCTCCATTGATTTGGGGATGGTAAGCAGTGGAGAGGGCGAGGTCATATTGTAGAAGGTGGGAGAGTTCTCTTGCAAATGCTGATGCAAATTGGAGACTGCAATTTGAGATGCATTTATCATATAGGCTGAAGCAAGGGAAGACATGTTTGAAAAAGAGAGTTGCTATGCCAGCAGCATCGATTGACAAATGGCAAGGAAGGAAAATTACCCCCTTTGTAAGGCCATGGTCGACCACAACCAGCACAGAGTCAAACCCAGCAGAAAGGGGAAGAGCAGTGATGAGATCAACAGACAGTTGTTGGAAGGGTTGCATAGCTGTAGACAGGATAGGGGCTAGCAGAGGAACAGTAGGGTGAGTGAGCACCTTGTTGGCTTGACAGACTGCGCAGCCAGCGACAAATCAGCAGAGGAAAGTAGAGAGGCCTGGCCACCAATAATCGCGCTGGATGAGATGGAGAAGGCAGAAGAAACCCCCATGTCCTCCAGCCAGGGATTCATGGATTGTTCGCACCAGGGAGAGGTGAGCTGGCTCAGGGACATACAGCCGGTTGTGGAAGTAAAGCAGCCCTTCAGTGAAACACCAATCCTGCCAAGAGGCTCTAGGTAGTAGTGAGTGGCCCTGGTCTAGGGCCACCAAGGCATCCATCACCAAAGGATCAGACAGGGTTGAGGACACAATCTTTGTAGCAAGTGTGGTATCCAAAGCATGGTCAAAGTGGGCTGTGGACAACAGGGTGACATCCTGATTGTTGTCGTGGACATCCACATCAGGCAGGCGGGACAGTGCATCAGCTGGACCAATAGAGGTCCCAGGTGCATGGTGAAACACCAGATCAAAGTCCTGCAGGAACAGCATCCAGTGAGCCTGGTGTTGGGAGAGCTTATGTGGCTGTTTAAAATAGGCAAGGTTCTTGTGGCCGGTGATGATGGTGACCTTATGAGCGGTACCTGTAAGGTAATGGTGCCATTCCTCCAAGGCTCAGATGACTGCGAGTAGCTCCTGATTGTAGATATCATAATTACACTCCTCCAGGGCAAAAGTTTTGGAGAAGTAGGAGCAGGGATGGAGATCTCCATTAGTGTCCCTCTGCATAAGGACAGCCCCTGACGCTACGAGGGATGCATCGGTCATAATCCAAAAGGGGTCGATCAGATTGGGAAGACGAAGGACTGGCTGTTTTGTAAAGGCATCCCTAAGAGCCAAGAAGGCTCTCTGACAAGCAGGGGACCAGTCCCAGTGAGCAGTCTTTTTTGTGAGGTTGTGTAGAGGTCGACTCAGGGTTGAAAAATTTGGGATGAACTTGCGATAGAAGTTGCAGAAACCAATGAAAGATCATATGGCTTTTACTGATTTCAGTGGTTCCCAGTCACGTATGGCAGAAAGTTTGGTGGGATCCAAAGTTAGTTGCCCAGGGTGTACGACCATTCCAAGATATTCAACTTCAGCAACATTAAAGAAGCATTTAGAGAGTTTCAGGAAAAGGTTATGCTCCTGTATATGCTGGAGAATGCGTAGAGTTTGTCGGTGATGTTCAGACTGATCATCAGAGTGGATGATGAGGTCATCCATGTAGATAATAAGCCATCCTTCAACCACCATATCATGGAAGATATCATCCATTAGAGCCTGGAAGGTCAGGGGAGAATTGCACATTCCAAAGAACATGACAAGGGGTTCAAAGAGACCAAAAGGGGTGATGAAAGTGGCCTTCCAAGTATCTGTTGGTTTGATTCGGACATTGTTATACCCCCACTGAATGTCCATTTTGGTGAAGATCATTGATCCTCTAAGTTTATCCATTAATTCTGAGATCAGCGGAAGTGGGTATGCATTTTTTATGGTATGTTCATTGAGGTATCTGTAATCCTGGCAAGGTCGAAGTCCCCCATCCTTCTTTTGAACAAAGAAGAAGGGCGAGGCTTGGGATGACTTGGAAGGTTTAATCTTTCCAGATTTTAGATGTTCATCAATGAATTCTTTACATGCTTCCATTTCTTTTGGATTTAATGGGTAGATCTTTGCAACTTTTGGTATGAAGGAAGGGGTGAGGTTGATGGTGTGATCATAAGGCCTGTGTGGGGGGAGTTTGCCTGGTTTTGGTTCACCAAAAACATCTGCATATGCTTGGTACTCCTGAGGCAGAGGTCGTTCTTCCCCTTTAGTTTGTTGGGCCAATTTGGTAGAGATGGTAAGCTTCCCTATTTTATGTAACAGGGCCTTCTGGTATCACTCCTCGTTATGGATTTCCAGATCTAGATTTAGATATCATAGTAAATATTGTTGGGAAGTGTGATCCTGATGTTTGATCTTCAGTTTATCAGAGAGAGTAATCGTCCTAGTTGCCCAATCTATATTGGGGTTCATTTTGCATAGCCAATTGATCCCTAGGATGACTCCTTCATTTCTGCAATCTATGACCAGGAATCATCGATCCTCTGTAAGATCTCCAATTGTTAGTGTTAATATGACATAATGGCAAATCATGCCATTTCAGTTGTCTGTGCCATCAACATTATGCACTTGGATTGGGGTGTTCAGGCGGATCATATTCCATTGATTTGCTCTCATAAGATGTTTGTTAACAAAACATCCTGTAGTGCTGCTATCTACTAACGCAGTGGTTGCAATGATTTGGGTGGCTCCAGGTTTGTTCAGGTGAATGGGGAGTTTGATTGCTCTAGAGTGGATACCTGATACAAATACAGGAGTGACGGTAAGAGGAGGAGAAGACATTGCTACTTCCCTCCTCTTTAAAAACCTGAGTCATTAGTGGTATGCACTGCATGGACTTGTTCTGCTGGTTCAGGTGTGCATAGCTTTAGGATGCGGAGCAGCTCATCTCTAGGGAGATCGGTGTTCTGGATGAATTCCCTGAGAGCATCAGTCTGGTTGGCCTCTATTGCATTTACTCGTTGCCTCTGAGGGAAACAATGAGTCTTGGAATCTCCTTTATGATTTGTGGATTGACATCTGACTCTATGGCAAACAAAGCATTTGTTGTTCTTCATATGCTCTGCTCGTTCTACCAGGGTGAGCCAGATTGCATTGATATCCATGGCATTGGGGTCTTGTGGTCGTGAAGATCCTCCATAGGTGAGGGGGAGGAACTTCTTTAGGTCACAAATTCTTCTTAACCAAAGTAAGTTCTTGTTGAACCTCTGTGCTGCACTCAACCATTTGTCCCAGTTCTTTGGTTGGGGATCTAGTGTAGCCATCATGCTGGCTGTTACAAACATGGAATACCTACCCGATGAGTCCCATTTCCTTCCATTTGATTATGTGCTCAATTTCTCTTCACAGTTCTATTGTGTTCCGGGATCGGATAGCCCTTGGCTAGATGATCGCTCATACCCGGCTTTCTATTCTACTCCATAGCTGGATGAGTTATCCCTTGTTCTTTTGTTATTGCTGATTGCAGTTGCACCACTTAACTTTCCCACATTCTGTTTGTAGCACGGCATGACTTACACCTTCTGCTTTTGGGTTACAGTTACACTTCCTTATCAATTGGATGCTTACTCCTCCATGCCACATTCGTTCGCAGTTATGCATCTCTCCATATTCCCACTAGACATCTCATGTTAGCCCTAAACAATGTACAGCTCTGTCTAGGTATTTATATGTGCCCTATACTTGTACTTTCGCCAGTTAGTTCTGTGCAATCCACACATAGTTTCTTGCTGTCCATGAGTCCTTTATAAGGATAGTGAGAACCCTTGCTCTTGATAGTCTCGCACCACTAGTTGAGTGTGCGCTCAACAGTTAGAATCTGCACACTCATGTAACAAAAGAACTAACTTGTCCCTCCACCCCTGCTACTTAGCAGAAGGGCGAGAACCTACCAAACAATGGCCTATTGCACACCCGAGTCCAGCGACGAAGAACACCCAGAACACCAGTATATTGAGCACCAACCTCCCTCCCCATCACCGACCACTAAATGAATCTCAGGTTGACCTCCACCTAACCCTTTATTCGGACAAAGGAGAAGACAACCTTCCATCACCCCTGAACACATTCAAGCATCCCCTGGACAACTTGCTCCACCTGTACTAACTCAAGAACAGGACTACGGATACTTGGACGTGTTTGCAGACCTGTCTTCCCCTGTACCACTCACCGAACCCCCATTGATCCACATCATCCCTGACCCAGACTTCCCAATGCCTCCCACAACTCCACAGAATGACCCTGCTGAAGAACACAAGGCAGAATGATGTGCAGGTCTCCCCGCTGACTTCTCTGGAGAAGTGTCTGACACGTCAAGATGGCTAGCCTCAATGGAGGCATATTTTACCATGAATAGCCATATCTATAATGATGATGTCTCAAGGATCCTCACCACCCTGAACAAAATGAATAAAGGGAGAGGAGGAGTATTTGCAGAAAGCTGGTATCCAAAAGCCCCCATTTCTACTTGGGCATTATTCACCAGTGACTTCAACAATATCTTCGTCCCTGTAGGAGAAAAGGAAAGGGCTCGCAACGACCTGTATGAAATGAAACAATTAGACTTCCTGGAACCGACCGAAAGTCGACTGCCCTCTCACCTAAAGAGAGGAAACTTTGACGCCTATGCTGCTACTTTTAGATTGAAAGCAGGAAAGAGTGGCCTGATCACAGCCCACGACAAAATCCTGATCGACGTCCTATGAAGAGGAGTCAATTCCAAATTAGCTGACATGATGACTACCTTGGACCTCCAACCAACAAATTGGGAGAAATGGCTGAATGCAGCACAGTGGTTCAATGAAAACTTACTCCACCTACGAAGAATCTGCGACCCAAAAAGGTTTCTACCCCTCACTTACAGAGGATCTTTGCGACCCTCACGGGATCCCAACGCTATGGATATAGATGCCATCTACCTTACTCCTGTTGAACAAGCTGAGCATATGAAGAACAATAAATGCTTCGTTTGTCATAGGGTTGGATGCAGATCGACAAATCACAAAGGAGATCCCAAAACTTGCCGTTTCCCCCAGAAACAGCGAGTTAACGCAGTAGAAACTAGTCAAGCAGATGCTCTCGGGGAATTCATCCAGAATATGGATCTTCCAAGAGACGAACTACTTCGTATTCTGAAGCTGTGCACCCCAGAACCAATGGAGCAAGTCCATATGGTACAAACCAACGATGGTCAGGGTTTTTAAGAAGGAGGGAAGTAGCAATGTCTTCTCCTCCTCATATGGTCACTCCTGTATTCATATCAGGTATCCACTCTAGAGCAATCAAACTCCCCATTCACCTGAACGATCCAGAAGTTACCCAAACTGTTGCAACCACTGCCCTAATCGACAGTGGCACTACAGGATGCTTTGTTAACAAACATCTCACATGAGCAAACTTATGGTGAATGATCCATCTACATACCCCTATCTAGGCCCACAACATAGACGGCACAGAAAATCGAAATGGCATGATCCGCCATTACGTAATATTGACCATAACCATTGGCAATCTTACAGAAGATCAATGATTCTTAGTCATCGACAGTGGAAATGAAAGAGTCATCTTGGGAATCAATTGGTTACAGGAGATAAACCCAAATATAGACTGGGCCACTAGGAAAATTACTATTCCAGATCGACCCAAAATCAGACCTCAGGATCCTATTGCTCAACGATATTTACTGTGATATCTGAACCTTGACCCAGAACTTCATAACAAGGCAATGTACCAACAAGCACTATTGCATAGAATTGGGAAACTCACTATTTCCACCGAACTTGCCCAATAAATGAAAGGAGAAGAGCGACCCCTCCCAATGGAATACCAAGCTTATGCCGATGTGTTTGGCAAACCAAAACTGGGCGAACTCCCTCCACATCAACCATATGACCATGCCATTGACCTCACTCCTTCCTTCATTCCAAAAGTAGCCAAAATCTACCCACTGAATCCGAAGGAAATGCAAGCTTGCAAAGAATTCGTCGATGAATATCTGAAAAGCGGAAAAATCAAACCTTCCAAATCCCCTCAGGCTTCTCCATTCTTTTTTGTCCAGAAGAAGGATGGGGGACTTTGGCCTTGTCAAGATTACCAATACCTCAATGAACATACTGTCAAGAATGCGTATCCTCTTCCTCTCATCTCGGAATTAATGGATAAATTGTGGGGATCAATGATCTTTACCAAGATGGACATCCGTTGGGAATACAATAACATTCACATTAAGCCTGAGGACACCTGGAAGGCGGCATTCATCACCCCATTCGGTCTCTTTGAACCCCTTGTCATGTTTTTTGGCATGTGCAACTCCCCCCCCACCTTTCAGGCGCTTATGGACAATCTCTTTTGAGATATGGTAACAGAAGGGTGGCTCATCATTTATATGGACGACCTGATTATCCACTTGGATGACTTGGAGAAGCATCATCAGCAGACCCAACGGGTCCTCCAGCACATGAGGGAGCATAATCTCTTTCTGAAACTATCCAAGTGCTTCTTCAATGTCTCTGAGGTGGAATATTTGGGGATGATCATACAGCCCAGTGAAATAACGTTGGACCCAGCTAAACTCTCTGCTATATGCGACTGGGAACCTCCTAAGTCGGTAAAAGCTGTTCGATCATTCATTGGGTTCTGTAATTTCTACTGCAAATTCATCCCCAATTTCTCCGCCTTGAGTCGACCCCTCCACGATCTTACTAAAAAGGCCATTCACTGGGAATGGTCCCCAGTTTGCCAGCGGGCCTTTGAAGCTCTTCAGGATGTGTTCACACGAAAGCCAATTCTTCATCTCCCGAACCCGGCTGATCCCTTCTGGGTCATGACCGATGCGTCCCTAGTGGCCTCCGGAGCAGTCCTCATGCAGAAAGATGCAAATGGAGACCTTCATCCCTGTTCCTACTTCTTGAAGACCTTCACCCCGGAAGAGTGGAACTATGATATCTACGATCGCAAACTGCTCGCTGTCATCCAAGCTCTGGAGGAATGGTGACATTACTTGACTGGGACAGCTCACCAGGTCACCATCCTAACTGATCATAAGAATCTCGCCTACTTTAAGCAGCCACACAAGCTTTCTCGCTGTCAGGCATGCTGGATGTTGTTCCTTCAGGACTTTGACTTAGCTTTTCTCCATACCCTGGGCACCGCTATGGGTCCGGCCGACGCATTGTCCCACCTGCTGGACATGGACGCTCACAATGACAATCAGGATGTTACCTTGCTGTCCATTGATCATTTCATTCGAATGCTTGACACAGCACTTGCTCAAAAGATCGCCTCCTCCACTCCTTCCAACCCACTGGTTGTGGATGCCTTGGCAGCTTTGGACCAGGGCTGCTCATTGCTGCCTTGGGTGACTCGGCAGGATTGGCGCTTCGCCGATGGGTTGTTATACTTCCACAACCAGCTATATGTCCTGGAGCCAGCCCACCTCTCCTTGGTGCAGGCAATCTATGAATCTCCTGCGGAGGCCCATGGGGGTTTCTTCTGCCTCCTTCACCTGGTCCAGCGGGACTATTGGTGGCCTGGCCTCTCCACCTTCCTTCACTGGTTCATCGCTGGCTGTGTGGTCTGCCAAGCCAATAAGGTGCTCACTCACCTGACCATTCTGCCCCTAACTCCTGTTCCCTCCATGGTGGACTTCCCCTATCCAACAACTGTCGGTCGACCTCATCACCGCACTTCCCCTTTCTGATGGCTACGACTCTGTCTTGGTCGTGGTCGACCATGGCCTTACTAAGGGGGTGATTTTCCTCCCTTGCCATTCATCCATTGATGCTGCCAGAGTAGCGACTCTCTTTTTCAAACATGTATTCCCTCACTTTGGACTACATGATAAATGTATCTCGGACCAAGGCCCCCAATTCGTGTCAGCATTCGCACGAGAACTGTCCTGCCTCCTACAATACGACCTTGCCCTTTCCACCACTTATCACCCACAAACCGATGGTGAAACAGAACGGGTTAACCAAGAACTGGAAATGTACCTCCGGATCTTCTGCCAAGGACAGCCCCATACTTGGTCTGGTCTCCTTCCTATGGCAGAATTTGCTCATAACTCCACTGTCCATTCCGTGACCAAGCAAACCCCTTTCTCACTAATGATGGGTTATGAACCCAAGGCATATCTGGCCATCGGACAGACATCTCTACCAGCCCTCGAGCAACGGCTTACTATTCTCAACACAGCCCAAGAAGAAGCACAGCAGGCCCATCAGGTGGCATGACAGGCTATGACAGAAAGAGTCTGATCGTCTTACAAACTGTGGAAAGTGGGTGATAAAGTATGGTTGGACAATCACAACCTCAAGTTATGCTATGCCTCTCGAAAACTGTCCCCATGAAGAGAAGGCCCCTTTGAAATCGTACAAGTCCTTTCCCCGGTCACCTTCAAACTAAAACCTCCCTTGATGTGGCATATACACCCAGTGTTCCATGCCAATTTGTTATACCCCTATAAGGAAACGGCCGAACACAGACCCAATTACATTAACCCCCCACCCGAACATGTTGACGGAGAAGACCAATATGAGGTAGATCAAATTCTCGCTCATCGAGGTACCGCAGCACGAAGGCAATACCTGATCCAATGGAAGGGTTACTCATCCATAGAAAATACCTGGGAACTGGAACGCAATCTAACCGATTCCCATGAACTCCTTCTGGCATATAAGGCTGCCCGACCAAAAGATTTTCCTCCAACTGGTCGAAGAAGAAAGAGAATGTAGTACACCACCCATACCTCTTTAAATACTAACATGTTCCAGGTTCCCCCTTTCGTTGTCTCATTTCTCCTCATTTCGCTCGTCTTCTTTTTCCTCCCTTTCTTCCTAGTGCTTATTTGTCTGTGGGACATCCATCGCTGCCTTGTTTCCTGAAGAGTGAATACCCGCTATGCCCTCACCCCCACTGCCATCCTCTACCAACATCACTCCCCTAATTGGGAGCAGCCCATCCAGGACCAACCCCCTGTCCCGACCCTTATCATTGACCACGCACAAGTGTGGTGCCTCTCGGTCGAATTCCCAGACACAGCCAACAAAAACAATGGAGGGTGGGGATCTGCTCTGGGAAATGCCTGGTGACCGTCCACATACACTTTGCACCATTCCTACCCACCCTTTTTGGTGTTATTTAGATTCCATCCTTTCCGATTTGCCACATTACCAGCCGATTGGCAAACACTTACGTGACACTGTTCTCCCTATGCAACCCCTGTCTCGTCCTTTGGCTGTGGGAGACAATCTGCCACTTTGCCTTAATCGTCTCGCTTGCCCTCAGCTGGTTAATTTTCTGTTCGACCTTCTCCAAGATCCTGCTATTGTTTTTGTGCTAGAAGATGTCCCCTTTTTCCAAGAATCATTTTATTTGCCAATAGTGATCTGACTTTCTGGTTTCTATTTTATTACTCAACGTTCCCTTGTTGCACTCCTCCCTTGCCTCTCTTATGAGAACAATACTCGAGTGGAGGTCAATGCCGAAGTCGCCTGCTCATCAATCACCTTAGCATGAGAAACCATTGGGGACCTCGCATTACTTGCAGGACTCCCTCGGGTGATTCGCGACCTCCCCTGGGAGTTGGTACTCCCACATCTCCGACTCCAACTCACCCTCCTCATGGAGGACGAACAATACTTTTACCTCTTTCCCAACTCGCCAACCTCCTCAGACCGATGGGTTCACGTGGGTGGAACCACTGGGGATGGAGAACTTTCCCCAGGACATACGATGCAGCCAACCACCCCGCAGGTATCTACTCTGACGCATAACTTTGTCCCAATTCATCCAGACACTCCCCAGACAGACCCCAGCACTCCCAACTCAACCTACCCCCCACTTCCTGTCCCACCTCCACGACCCACCCGTGTCAGAGTTTACACCTGATGAACTCGCTGCTCTCCAGGGTTGGTTCACCATGGCTCTGTTAGCCATGAATGAAGCACCGCAGGGCCAAGCACAATCACTGGTGGACTACATGATGAAAATGAGCGGGACAGCTCCTCCAGTCAGTCCTCCCCCTCTAAGTCTAGGGCATCTCAAAGGGGGCAGTCACTTTGCTTCACCTGTGGGGCCACTACTCACTTTAGATCTGACTATCGATGTTACTGCTGCCCTTACTGCCACCTTTCCGCTCCCGGGCATCCCCAATACTCTTGTCCACAACGCCTTTGTCCTAGGTGCGGCCTTGCAGGACACTCTGACCCTTTCTGCTCGACATCACCAGCACCAAATCCCATTGCCGATCGCAGCTCCAGTGAGGAGTTCCACTCCAGTGGGGAGGATGTTATCTGAGTTGCTGCCTCTGATCTACACAGGGGATAATGTTACAAATGTGGAATACCTACCTGACGAGTCCCATTTCCTTCCATTTGATTATGCACTCAATTTCTCTTCACAGTTCTATTGTGTTCTGGAATCAGATAGCCCTTGGCTAGATGATCGCTCATACCCAGCTTTCTATTCTACTCCATAGCTGGATGAGTTATCCCTTGTTCTTTTGTTATTGCTGATCGCAGTTGTGCCACTTAACTTTCCCACATTCTGTTTGTAGCGCAGCACGACTTACACCTTCCACTTTTGGGTTATGGTTACACTTCCTTACCAATTGGATGCTTACTCCTCCGTGCTGCATTCGTTCGCGGTTATGTGTCTCCCCATATTCCCACTAGACATCTCATGTTAGCCCTAAACGATGTACAGCTCTGTCTAGGTATTTATATGCGCCCTGTACTTGTACTTTCGCCAGTTAGTTCTGCGCAATCCACACATAGTTTCTTGCTGTCCATGAGTCCTTTATAAGGATAGTGAGAACCCTTGCTCTTGATAGTCTCACACCACTAGTTGAGTGTACACTCAACAGTTAGAATCTGTGCGCTCGCATAACACCTGCTAGTTTGGAATCAACTCCTCTCTGTAGGACATCAATCAGAATTTCATTGTGGGCTGCAATCAGGCCACTCTTTCCTACTTTTATTCGGAAAGTGGCAGCATAGGCATCAAAGTTTCCCCTCTTTAGGTGTGTGGGTAGTTGACTCTCAGTCGGTTCTGGGAAGTCCGATTGTTTCATTTCATATAGGTCGTTGTGAGCCCTTTCCTTTTCTCCAACAGGGACAAAGGTGTTGTTAAAGTCCTCCATGAAAAGTGCCCAGGTAGAAATTGGGGCTTTTGGATACCAACTTTCTGTGAACACTCCCCCTCTTCCCTTGTTCATCTTGTTCAAGGTAGTGAAAATCCTCGATACATCATTGTCATAAATATGGTTATTCATGGTGAAGTAGGCTTCTATAGAAGCAAGCCATCTAGATGCATCTGATGCTTCCCCAGAGAAATTGGCTGGGAGGCCAGCCTGTCATTCTGCCTTGTGTTCCTCAGTGGGATCATTCTGGGAGGTTGTGGAAGGCATTGGAATGTTGGGATTGGGGATGATGTTGATCTGTGGGGGTTCAATGGTTTGTACAGGAGTGGAAGGGTCTGTAAAGACGTCCGAGTATCCATAGTCTTCTTCTTGAGTCAGTACGGGCAGAGCAACTTGTCCTGGGGACACCTGGATATGTTCAGGAGTGACTGAGGGTTGTCTCCTTCTTTGCCCAAACAAGGGATTAGGGGGTGGTCTGCCGGAGATTTGCCTAGTAGCTGGTGGAGGAGAAGGGGTTTGTTGATGTTCAATATACGAGGGCTCAGTTTCGTGGAAGGTGTGTTCTTCATCACTTGATTCCAGTGCTCGGTAAGCCATTGTTTGACAAGTTCTTGCCCTTCTGCTAAATAGCAGGGGCGGAGAGATGAGTTAGTTCTTTTGTTATGCATATGCGTGGATCTAACTGTCGAGCACATGCTCAACTAGTGGTGTGAGACTTTAGAAAGCTAGGATTCTCACTATCCTCCTTGAGGACTCGTGGACAGGAAGAAACTATGTGTAGCTTGTGCAGAACTAACTGGAGAAAGTACAAGTATATGGCACGTATAAGTACCTAGACAGAGCTGTACACACTTTAGGGCTAGCATGAGATGTCTAGTATGAATATGGGGGAGATGTGTAACCATGAACAAATGTGGCACGGAGGAGTAAGTGTCCAGTAACAGGGGAGGTGTAACCATAGCTAAAATAGGAAGGTGTAAGTCACATCGCGTCAAAAGTAGAATGTGGGAAAGTTAAGTGGTGTGACTGCGATCAGTGGTAACAAGGTAACCAAGGGACGACTCATCTGGCTGTGGAGAGGAATGGAAAGCTGGATATGAGTGATCATCTAGCTAAGGGCTATCCGATCCTGGAATGCAATAGAACTGCAAAGAGAAGTTAAGGGCATAGTCAAAAGGAAGGAACAAGGATGAATCTGTTCATTGCTCTATGTTTGTAACAACAGGCATTACTGAAACTAGATTTACAATGGGTCTACTTCAGTTTGTCCTGCTATCTTTCCATCTCATATCTCATACCAACAATACTCAGGATACTTGTGTTGGATGTCAGTGGGCAATGCTCAGAACAAAAGAAATGGATTCATTGCTTTAAAGGTGTAACAAGCATCATGTACTGTGCAGTGCTCAGTAAGTATGATCAAGTGTTACTTGAGGAGAAGACTTGAGTGTGTGCCCATATGTCTTTGATCATTTGCTTTGTTCCCTTAATCTATGCAATATAGAATCAGATGGACAAATCCTTGATTCTCTTTGAATCCATCATCAATTCATGCTGGTTCCTGAGAACATCTATAATCCTGTTACTCATGAAAGTTGATGTCTTCAGAGCAAAGCTATCCAAGGTCTGTCCCTCCAGTGTGCCATCACTCTTCACATTTTCACACTCTCAGGCTCCACTGGAGAGATACTTCCCAGAGTACTCTGGCAGTGCAGATATCAACAGGGCAGCTAAATATATTCTTTGGAGATTCATGCAAACAAATTGTGCACACCTTTTGGTCTATCTGTAGTATGTGTCAAGAAATTAACATGAACTTTTGTCTCATCAGTAATAGTTTAACAGATGTTGTGGACACAATAGCCATTCATTTAATGTGTGTGGTGGTGAAAGAAACCATTCTATGCAATGCTATAAGGCTCCCATGCATGCTGTAGAATTATCTCCCTTTTTTCTTTTTACTTCTTGTCTCTGTTGTGTTATCAGTTGTGCTCACTGTTCGTTGGTAAGTGTCCTGTTGTGTCAATATGACTGTTTCCTTGGATTGTTGCTGTTGGTGTTTCCTAGCATGTCATGTCTGAATACATGACATTTCATTGAAGGTGCAGTCAAGATGGCTGGGGATACCTAGGTCTTGATGATGCAAGTCTATGTTTGGGGTGTCTTCCATCTGTCTGTCTCTGTGTGGAAACCTCAGACCAAGCAATTCATTGAAGGTGGTCCTGCCTACTATCACTCATCCTACCTGTCCAACCTGTTGCTGTTGCTGTCGAATTCACTACTGGGTCCTGTTCCAGCCTTAGCAGCAGCCCCCCATCTATGAGGGTTCAGAGCCATCACAAGATTCACAGAGGGTTACATTATCACTAACCTGGCTACCTATTTTGTCTCTGTACCAATGACATCATCAACTTTGTCCCTAGGAGGTCTGAGCTATCCAAGGAACAGAACATCAAGGGAAAGCTGCAGTTGGAGTTCAATGAATTGAAGGGGCACTATCAATCTTGAGCAAAAGCCAACATCAAGGATGTGTTTAAACATCTGGATGACAAGTTCAATCTTGCCATATGCACATCTGTTCGTGTTGATTGCATCTTCTAACTTCCCTTCTATAGATGTCACTTTGAACAAGGTTCCCACTGATGTCAAGGATGTCCTCAGTGCTTTCTACTCAGCTTCCAACTTTATTGAAGAGAGTGGAGGCATCACAATCTCTGTTACCCTTCAGCATGTCCCTTAGATATTATACATTGGTCGGAATGAGTGAAGTGGATCCAGTGCTCTGAATGTTTGACAAGCATCATCATCTGCTTGTCACTCAGTGAGTATGACCAAGCATTGGTGGAGGACAAGAATCAGGCATATGCTTCTTCACATCTGTTTTGTTCCCCTCATTCATGTTGTATAGAGCTGTCCTGATTCACTTTGAATCTGTCATCAATTCATGGTGGTTCTCAAAAATGTCTGATGATCATCCTGTTGCTCACCAAGATCAATGTCTTCAAAAACAAGCTGCTGAAGGTCCGTTCCCCTAGTACATCATGCCTCCAAGTTTTCACACTCAGGTTCCACTGGAGAGATTCTTCCCAGAGTACTTGGGTAGAGTGGACTTATTTGGCAATTTATGCAAACAAATCATGCACATCTGTCCATTTAGCCTCAGTGTATGCCCAATTCTAGTAGCACCATTCTGTGCTCATTGATGAGATCATACCATACACCAAGGACACAACCAGCATTCATTTGATATTTATGGTGGTGGGAAAAACCATCACACAGAATGTGCTGAAAGATTCAGGCATTCTTTGCTGTCTTATTGGTAGGTGTCCCACTGTTATGCACAACCACCACTTGTTATATTGATGGTATTGTTTCCTTGTATCATTGCTGTTGATGCAGCTGTCATCTCTCTGAGATGCCTTGATCAATGACATCTTGTCAAGATATTCCAGGCATGTGGTTAGAATGCAGGCTTTGTCTCTCTCAGCATGCCAGGACTCAACACTTCATGTTCATGTTTGGGTACACAGATGGTTGCCCACCTGTGCTTGGAATTGCAACCTGCCCAGAAGAAATATGCATCGATATGAATGTGACAAGAGCATGGAAGATCAGGGAGTTCTCGGCGGTGAGCCTTGCAGCCTTTCCCAATCTCCCAAAGATCGAGAATGATCATTACTGCTGTGAGATCTGATTCTCATCATCTGACAGCCTCCCCACCTGGCTGTTGTGCAGCCGAGGGCATTGGAGCTGTACTGAGCATGTACTAGGATGGCCCTGAAACTTGGTGACTGGATGTCATCTGAGCATTGCTTACAAACACTAGCACGTTGATTATGAAGCATGAAGCTAGAGACCAAACATGGATGGTTGACTCAATCCAGCCAACATCCCTCAGCTTAGCCCCTCAAAGAAATTTTGCTCATAATAGGATAAAGGACCCACAAACCAAACTTGTTCTCCTCATCCTTGGAAGAGAGCAAGGCAGGGCCCTTTCTCTGCGATGGTATTATGTTGCAATTGGTAAGGATTTAGCAATGGTTCGGGGGTACATACCACCTTGGGCTTATTGATGGCTACTGCCAGATTTGCATCCTGTTTAGGGGAGATACTACAAGGGAGGTCGATGGATCAACAGCGGTCACATGTGATTAGGATTGTCTTACATGTGCAGGCCACAGTTGGGCCCGTGGACTTCAGCGATGGTGAACAGATTGTTTCCATCCTTTGCAGGCCCATTACTCAATACAGGCAGAGATCCACTCAGCAAGACAATCACGAAATGCTGAGCGGTGGTGCAGTTCTGGAGGGTAAAAAGTGACTGATGCTGGTGGGTTTGTCTTTGATGACCGTGACATCCCAGTGGAACTGCCATTGAATGTCTGTTAGCCGCACAGGTTGATGCCATCTGCCTGACTTGCCTTTTGTCCCACTGGGCCATCACTTGTTTCTATGGTCTCTGGGGATAAAGTGATGATGCCCGCCTCACCTGAGATGGAGAGGTAGTAACCAGTTGTCAAGTTGATGATCATGAACTGTTTCTTGTTGGTGGGGCCGATACTGGGGATACCCACACTTTTGCCTCTAGATATTGCATGGGAAAAGGAAACTGAGAGAGGACACAAGGACATGCACTAGATGAGGGTGCCTCTCAGTTTGGCAAGGATAGAGATCTGGTCCAAGGTCTCGACATGGTTTGCCCACCATGCATGGGCATATGGCTGCCAGGTCTGGCCATCCTTGAAACCAATCTGGGGTGCAGTGATGCCGGTTCCAGTTCTCCTGTGGCCATACCCACAATGCACAAGGATTGTCTTTTTGCCCCTGAAAAAGCTGATGGCCCACCAGAGCTGCTCAGCAGAGGGTGCTGTGAAATCGATGATGCCAAGGTGAAAATAGGTGATCTTGGCATCTTGCAGTCTGGTGTGCTCGTCACATCTGTACTTGTACTGGTTGAAGCTGATGATGCTGTTGATCTTGTGCTTGGTGAGAAAGTCAACAGACTGCTTGGTGAGTCTCTGGGTAGAATCGCTGTCGCTGCTGGGAAGCTACTTGTAGTTAGGTGCAGAGGAGCAGTAGAGCAGTTGTTCTTCTGGGACAAGGTGCTTGACCTGGGTGAACTGATACCAGCCAGCAGAGTGTGCCTCGGATGCCAGTGCAGACATGGATGGTGGGGCACTAGCTTTGAATTGGACAAGACCAGATCCAAGTCTTCCCTCTGTCCTAACATGATCATTGGCATGTGGATGGAGTGACAGAATCCGACATCACTGGGCTTGCTACCGAAGTTTGGCCTCATGTCGACACAACGGCCATCAGACCAGTCATGTGCACCCTGTCAACTAGGAAAAGCAATTCTGTGACTTTTTTGGGAATTCAGACCTCCTGAATCATTGACATCCCACATCAACAACACACAGATCAGCACAAACACATCCTTCTCATATCAAGATGCATTCTGGTTCATGAAGAAGCACAACATCACTGACGATAAGGGTCATGTACAGAAGATGAGGAGCAGGGACTCCCAGACCGGCCTCAATCAGTGCACATGCATTCATATCTTGCAATGCAGACAGGATCAGCACATTCTGGTATGCTCCCATCTCCAGCACCTCCTAGCATGACCCTATCTCCAGCAGGCACTGGCTTCCATGGTTTGACCCCATCTTCAGCACCCCCTGCTGTCTTTGAGACTCCCACCCTTGGTAATGCTGTCCATCTGGGTGAGCTCTACTACCAATGCTCGAGTAAGTTCCTTGGGGTTCAACTCTACCCTGAGTGCAAGGTCCAGGAGGTCATGACAAACATCAGGAACACTGATCTCTCAGTCAGTCTCTCCATGACCCACAAGGACAAGGTGACCCTGCTCGATATCAATGCAAACCTCTCTCTCAACTTTGCAGGCAGACTCATTAAGGTCTCTGGCTCAGCCATGTACCTCAACAACAAGGAAGCCAACACCAATGAATATGCATATGCTCTCACTCTCAAGATGCGCCTCCACAAGAAGCACATCCTCTTCATGGAAGATGACCTGGGTGATAACATTCTCCTGACTGTGCAATCAGACTACATCAACATGAAGCTGGCTACTCACTTTGTCTCTTCCATTGTCTATGGTGGCAACTTCATTGCCAATCTTGTTGTGCAAAAGTCTGAATTGTCGAGGGAATAGAAAATTGAGGGCAAGTTACGGTTGGAGTTTGACAAATTGAAGGGTGCTATCAGTCTTGACAGTGAGGCAGATGCCAGGCCAAGGATGCATTTAAACATCTGGATGACAAGTTCAACCTTGTTGTAGGTACATCCATCTACATTGACCGCATACCCTGATCCTCTTGTCACAGATCCATGGTGACATTGCTTTAGAAAAGGTTTCCATCAACCCCAAGGACATCCTGGACACATTCCCACAAGCGGCCTCGCTTATCAGCGATGGTGGGGGTGTCCCGATCTCAGCTACTCTTCAGCCCATTCTTTTGGAGCTGTATAAAGGAGGCCTTATCTTTATGCTTGATTCAGATTTTGTTAGTGATGTCCTGAAGGCATTCTCCATGCTTGATGACCCCTCCAGCCATTTCTTGGTTCTGCAGGGTGGTGTTATGCAGGGCGTACCTTGAGTGACTAAGACTGGGATCTGACAGGCAGGATGCTCACAAAGAGGTACAACTCAGCCTGAAGGGACTAAGGACTATATGCCAAAAGAGGTGGTCTTGAGACTATATGTTTTGAAGAATGGATTGAGAGAACTAAGGACCCAAGAAGGGTGGCAAGAGACTAGGGGCCTAGGAGGTGGGCAAGGGTCTGAGGAGTGACTCAAGAGTACACTAGATTGCACAGATCGAGAATGGGGTACAAGATGGTAAACTAAGGTTTATATACTGGAAGGAAGAGTGCACAGACCAAGTGGTGCGAGGGGGACATGTAAGTATGGAATATTGTAGAATATGAGGGAAGTTGGAAGAAGGGTAAGCAAAGATGACAATCATTGCTGTGGACAACTAAGTGGAGAAGAAGAAGAAGATGAGAGAAGAACTAAAGAGGTATAATGCTCACATGGGAACCACTCGTGATGATAATGAAGTGAACATAGTTGTAGAAGAACATGCCAAAGATAGGAGAACGGTGAGGATGAAGTAAGGAAAGAAAGAGGATACCACAAAAGATGGAGGAAATCATAACATTACCCCCTTTGTAAACTCGAGCTCCCAGCTCAAAGACCTCAATGTCCGTCAGAAGGCGGAGGTGGTCCAGTGTGGCACACAGTGGCTTGTTCCACAGTGTAATGTTCAACAGGATAGTCATCAATGAGGTGACCAATTTTGTGGTAGCGAGTGCATGCTCGCTCAGAACAGAAGTGGGGTCCATGGCCCCATCGCTGGCAAAATGAGCACTGGGTAGTAAGGCAACAGTGAGTGGGATGACCAGGGGTGAAGATATGGCAGGAAGGGCATTGGTACTCAGAGGGGCCTCGATAGTGCGAGTGGCCAAGGAGAGGACCCGTTGTCCATTGGGGAGGGGGATGACATGGATGGTGGAGTGGTTGCATGCAAGGATAGTTTGGTCTAGTTGATAATCATCAGACGAGGGAGGTGGGGGTGAGGATGATGGTGGAGCAGAGGAGAGGCAAGCAAGAAGAGGTGGGGGAGAGGATGGTGGTGGTACCACAAGAGGTAAGGGAGAATGAGGAAGAGCAGCAAGAGAGGCATGATAGCAGTCACGAGCATCCATGGGCAAAGATAAGAACACTCAGTGAAAGGTGGGGTAAATCAGTTCTGGGTCAAGTCGCTCAACAAATACATGAAAACCATGAAGATGAAGATGAAGAAGAACTCGTTCAGGGAGGCGGTTGATCAACATATGAAGAGGGATGCCAAAGTCCACTAGTAAATCAGAGGGAGCAGATTGAAAATGGAAAGTTTGAACATGGGTAATGTCAAAGAAGAGGTGTACTAATTCCTAAGAGATCTTGTCCTCTTGATATAAAGGATCAGTTTCAAGGACATGGATGAGGGTGGGATTTGTGAGGATGCCTGCATAAAGCATGGAGATAGTGGGTGCAGGAAGAAAGGTAGGCTGCACAGGTCGAGAACATAATGGAGAAGAGATAGAAGAACTGGATCACAAAGGAGATGAAGTGGGGGACTGGGAAGAAGACATAGTAAACATAGTGAAAAAGGGGAATGAAGATGAGGATGAAGATGGGCAGGTGAAGAAAGGCAAGGGACATTGTTCTATCATAGGTTGTGGGTTCTTTTATAGTTCGAAAGGATGGTCTGTGCATGACAGAGATTACTCTCTGGTTCCCATGTGTTCTCAGATGCTGAGTAACCCTTCCATGCAGTCAGGTACTGATAGCAGCCAGGGGAGCCCTTGTGTGAGAGAATGCTATCAACTTCATATTCTTCTTCACCATCTATGACGTCAGGTGGTGGAGTGGGAAATGAAGGACTGTGTGTCTCAGTAGAGCAGTGTGGCGATAGAAGAGTGGCATGGAAGATGTTGTGAATTTTCCATGAGGATGGGAGGCAGAGGCGGTAGGTGAGTGGGGATAGAACCTGTGAGATTTCAAAGGGGCCGAGGCACTTCAGAGCTAGTTTTCTAGAAGGATAAGGGATGTGGAGGTTGGTCACCTCTAGCCAGACCTTATCTCCAACCTTCCAGGGAGAGAACTTCTGAGTGATGTGTTGAGTCATTAGTCATCAGACTGATTCATGGGCTGCGAGGGCTTCCTTTCTTGATTCTTCCAGGTGGGAAAGCTGGTTTGTGAGGGCAGGGATGAAGGTGGTTCCTAGAGGAGGGTAGGCATGAGGTTCATATCCAAGCATAAGAGAGAAGGGGGAGACCTTGGTGGACAAGTGGGGGGAGGAGTTGTGCTGGAATTCTGCAGTGGTGATGAACATGGACTAGGTGTGCAGTTGGTTAGTGCAGAATATTCTGAGATATGTCTTGATCTCCTGATTCACCCGTTCAGTCTGTCCATCGGTCTGGGGGTGATAGGCAGTGGAGAGGTGGACATCATAGTGGAGAAGGCGAGCAAGCTCTTGGGCAAAGGCAGAGGTGAACTGTGGACCTCAGTCAGATATGATAGAGTCGTGGAGACTGAACCTTTTGAAGATGTTGTTGAAAAAGAGTTGGGCTACTCCCGCCGTATCAATGGTTTTGAGACAAGAGATTAGAATTACCCCCTTTGTAAGGCCATGGTTGACCACAACCAACAAGGAGTCAAACCTGGAGGACAATGGAAGGTTGGTGATGAGGTCCATAGAGAGTTGGCAGAAAGGGAGAGTGGCAGAGGAGGGGATTGGGGTGAGTGGAGGTGTGGTAGGATGGGTGTTTGCCTTAGATTGTTGACAAAGAGTGCAGCTGGCAATGAAGTTCTTGACAAAAGTGGCGAGATTGGGCCACCAAAAGTCACATTCTAGCAGAGCTTTGGTATGGAAGAATCTCATATGACCAGTGGTGGAGGAGGCATGAAGGGCATGCAAGAGAGTGGAATGTGAGGCAGGAGAGACATACATGCGTTGGTGGTAGTAAAGGTGGCCGTTGTCAAAGGTCTAGTCCAAGATGGAAGAACAAGGGAAGAGAGGAGAGCCTTCCTGGAGACTGCATAGAGCGCAAAGGACAAGGGGGTCTGAGGAGGAGGAAGAGTGAATGGAGTGTGCTAGAAAAAGGTCAAGGGCTTGGATGACCTGGGGATCTGGGAGGATAGGAGTAGAGGCATTGTCAAGGGTAGTGTTGACCAAGTCTTTGCGAGAGAGAGCGTCAGCCAGGGCCATGCAAGAACCTGGGGTGACCTGCCAGAGGAGGTCAAAGTCTTAGAGAAAGAGGGACCAGCAGGCTTGTTGATGAGAGAGCTTGTGGGGATCTTTGAGGTACGAGAGGTTCTTATGGTCAGTGAGGACAGTAACAGGGTGAGAAGTGCCAAGGAGGTACTGTTGCCATTCCTGGAGAGCAAGGATGACAGCAAGGAGTTCCTGATCATAGATGTCATAGTTCTGTTCAGCCGGGGAGAAGGTTTTGGAGAAGTAGGCACAAAGATAGAGGTCACCATTAGAGTCGGTCTGGAGGAGGATGGCTCCCGCTATGAGAAGGGAGGCATCAGTCATAATGGAGAATGGTTTAAAGACATTGGGGAAGGCAAGGATGGGTGAGGAGGAGAACCGTTGTTTTAGGGTATTGAAAGCCTGTTGTTGGAGGGGGGTCCATTGTCAAGGTTCATCCTTGCAAGTGAGGAGAGTGAGGGGGGTGACAAGGTTGGAGAATCCAGGAATGAACTTGCGGTAAAAGTTGGCAAATCCAAGAAATGAACAAATGCCTTTGACAGAGGTGGGGGGTTCCTAGGTGTTAATTGCTTTGAGTTTGGTAGGGTCCATTTCAATGCGTCCTTGACCAATGATAAGACCAAGGTATTCCATTTGAGGGATGTCAAAGAAACACTTGGAAATCTTGAGAGAAAGACCATGCTCTTATAAGCAAAGAAGAATATGTTTAGTGCAAGCATGATGGAGTTCAAGGTTGTCCTTGGTGTGAATGCTGATGTCATCCATGTAAATCTTTAGCCATCATTCTGAGATCATATCAGCAAAGATATGATTCATGAAGGCTTGGAATGTTGGGAGTGCATTATTAAAACTGAAGAACATAACTGTGGGTTTGAAGAGGTCCAGAGGGGTGATAAAGGTGGCTTTCCATTGATCTTCTTCTTGTAGACAAATGTTGTTATATCCCCAACAAACATCAAATTTGGTGAAAAGCATGGAGTTCTTCATGTCATCGATGAGTTCTGAGATAAGGGGGAGGGGATAAGTGTTGCAGATAGTGTGTGAGTTGAGATACTGGTAGTCCTGGCAGGGTCAAAGGATGCCATCCTTCTTAGGTACAAAGAAGAATGGGGATGCTTGGGGGGACTTTGATAGGACAATGTGACCAGTTTTGAGGTTCTCACTGATGAAAGTTTGGCAAGCTTCATGTTCAGCAGGGTTAAGGGGGTAGATCTTAGCAATCTTTGGGATAAGGGACAGTTTCAGTTCAATTGTATGATCAAAGGGACAATGAGGTGATAAGGTACTGAACATCTTTTTGGAGAAGATGTCAGCGAACTCTTTGCACCAAGTAAGGACTTCCTGTTCCTGGGGTTTCTCCTTTTGAGCTAGTTCTGTTGAGAGGGTGATCTTGCCAAGGTGTTCCGGGTATTGGTCAGTGTTGTCCTTTTTCCAAAGCAGACTCTCATGAAGAGGTACCACAGCATCCTGGAGAGTAAGGGTGTTAGCCAACCAATCAATGAGGGGATTCTGTTTCTTGAGCCAGGTCATGCCCAGGATGACACAAGGGGATCCAAGAGAGGTTACGAGGAAGGTGACAGTGTCAGAGATTCTGGGGAAGGTGATGTTAGCTATGATGGTGTACTTAATTGTTCCTTGATGATTGGGTGTTCCATCTACGTTGTAGGCGGTGAGGGGCTGGGGGAGTTGTCTAATGGCTGAGCAAAGGTGGGGGACTAGGGAGGTATCAATGAAGTTACTAGTGGCACCACAGTTGATGAGAGTGGTGGTGTCAACACTTTGGAATCTTGCTTGTAAGTGGACCAGGAGACACATGGTTCATTCATTGGATAGTCCTACAAGTACAGCTAAGATATCTAGAGAAGGAGATGTCACTACTTCTTCCCTTACTGAAAACCTGAAGCAGGGTCTTCCTTGGGAGTGTCATCAAAGCAAAGTTTGAGGGTTTGTAAGATCTCGCCCTCGTCTTTTCCAGAGGAGTGAAGACTATTGACATAGGTCTCTAGAGCAGTGGGGGTTTTGACTGTGGGAGGAGCACTAGGTGGGGTGGCAGTGGTGGCTGTAGCTTGGACTTGTTGGGGGGTTCTGAAGCAGCTGGAAGAGGCAGTGGGGCTGGGGGAATTGTTGGTGGTAAAGGTATGGCATTGTTGTGCATTGTGACCCTTTTTTCGGCAGCAGAGACAAAGGCCTTCTCTGAAGCAGTGAGCTTGTTCTGCTGGGGTAAGTTTTGAGATGTGGACAGTGTCCACTTCCATGGCATTTGGGTCAGAGTGGGAGGAGTGAGGGGTGAATGACAAGGGGTGTTTATGATCCTTTTGGAGTGCTGCGATACAAGCTTTCTGGGTGTGGAAGGTTTTTGCCTTTTCAATCCATTCCTTGGTGGTGGTAGGGACAATGGTCATGGAGAGGATCATGATGGCAAGTTGTTGGTCTAGCCCAAGGGAAAACATGTCTATGAGTGTGTCGTCATTGGTGATGCCTGCTTTGGCAGAGAGGTTTTGAAATTCAGTGATGTATCTTTGGAATCCATCATCTATTTCTCCATCAGGTCATTTGAAGGATTTTTGGACAAGCTTGGCAAGTTCTGTGTATGCTGTCACTTTGGTGTCGAAGGGGTAAAAGATGGACTCAAAGTTTTCAACAAACTTGTCAAAGGTTTTCTCTGTGGAAGCGATCTTTGGATCACTCATGTGATTGAGCCACATCTCAGAGAAAGAGACATCTCATCCCTTACTCATCTTGTTTAGGGTGGTCAGGACCTTTGTTTCATCTTTAGAATAAAGCATGGAGTTGATGGTGAAGTATCCCTTCATGGCCTTGATCCATTGGGTAGCATCAGTGGATTCTCTAGAAAAATCTGTGGGGAGAGCAGCTTTGAGCTCAAACATGGTGACTGGGGGTGCTGGGGCTGGGGGTGCTAGGGTTGGGGGTACTGGGGCTGGGGGTGCTAGGGTTGGGGGTGCTGGGATTGTGGTAGGTTGTGGGGCTGGTGGTGATCAAGGTTGAGAATGTGGGGGTGAGAGGACTGGGGGTGTTATGGAACTGGGGTTACTAGGGTATTGAGAGGCGAAAAGCCTGTGACAATGTCTAGGGGTGGGGGGCTGGGGTGGTTCTAATGTTCAAGGGGTTGATGGTGGTGTTGATGTGGACTCCTCATCTGAGGACTCTGGGGCTATGATGTGAGGTATGATGACTGGGGTTGTCCTACTCCTAGATAGGAGGGATGCAGGAGATTCTTGATCTTTTGTTATGCAGGGCATACCTCAAGTGACTAAGACTGGGATCTGACAGGTAGGACACTCACGAAGAGGTACAACTCAGCCTGAAGGGACTAAGGACTATACACCAAAAGAGGCGGTCTTGAGACTATACATTCTGAAGAATGGATCAAGAGAACTAAGGACCCAAGAAGGGTGGCGAGAGACTAGGGGCCTAGGAGGCAAGCAAGGGTCTGAGGAGTGACTCAAGAGTATGCTAGATTGCACAGATCGAGAATGGGGTACAAGATGGTAAACTAAGGTTTATATACTGGAAGGAAGAGTGCACAGACCAAGCGGTGCAAGGGGGACACATAAGTATGGAATATTGTAGAATGCAAAGGAAGTTGGAAGAAGGGTAAGCAATGATGACAATCATTGCTGTGGACGACTAAGCGGAGAAGAAGAAGATGATGAGAGAAGAACTAAAGAGGTATAATACTCACATGGGAACTGCTCATGACAATAACGAAGTGAACATAGTTGTAGAAGAACATGCCAAAGATAGGAGAATGGTGAGGATGAAGTAAGGAAAGAAAGAGGATACCACGAAAGACAGAGGAAATCATAACAGGTAGCGCCAAGACAGTGGAGGAGTACGTTCCTGAGCTGGCCTGGATGACCTGGGTTGTCGCTGCTGGGTTCACCAAGGAGCATAACAAGCTGCGCCATGCACTCAGCAAGTTCCTACAGGACTATCAGAGAGGAAAGAAGCCTCCCCCTGGTACCGGTTTTTCGAGTATGGCCACCCGTTCGTCTGGCATTGTAAGTGGTGGGTCTCCCCCTGGCCAAGGAGGGGGAGAAGACACTGTGAAAGATTCCGACATCACAGGCGACAGGGTTCTCAAAGTGGCTATGGAGCTGTATGAGAAGCATCTTAACCCTGATTTGCCCAAAGACAACAAGATATCACAGCAGTACCAACCAAGCCTTGCTGTATTAGAAAAAGAGTTGTTGTGGTTCCAGTAATTCATCTCTGATGTCCAGAAAGCCAGGGAATCTCTACAGCCCCCTGCCCCATCCCCTCCCCCCAATGCAGCCACACCAAGCTCATTCCACTTGAGTAGTATCGAGGACATCTCCAGAGCTATCCGACTTCAGAGAAAGATCCTGCTATTTGTCATGACTCCCTTGACTGCTGATAACGTCAATCCTAATCTTGTTGTTGTTCAGTACATCGCACTCCTTTGCAAATATCCTGATTACATCAAAAACTCTGACAACCCCACACATTTGATCTATGCAGAGGATATAGGTGAACTTGATCTCAAGCTTGGGCCTCCTGGTGGGGAAGCAAAGGTTTTTTCGACGCTCAAGAGCCCCTCTGTCTTCATTGGCACAGTTGATGGCAACAGCAAGTTAACCTGGGCTGTATCAACTCATGGTCCAAATCTTACATTCTTATTGGATGCCACATCTTCTGATGGTTCCTTGTATGTGGCACCTTTGGTGATCTTACTGCATTGCACTTACCCCATTGGATGCACATATAGTAATTGGGTGTCAATGATAATCGATCCGTCAAGTTTGAATAGCAGGAATTCATTCAGTATGCAAGCTGTGGCACAGAAGTCTTCAACATCCACCATTCCTTCCCCATTCCTTTACTTGTGACACCAATATAGTTTAACTCTGTTCATAGTATTGCAGGACCAGCCCTTCTCTGCTTTGCTTGGAAACACTGGTTCCGTTAAGCTAGGAGGGAATCAGGACTGTCCAAGTGGTAAAGGTTTCGTAGCAACCTTCATACAGGACACCCTGGCCAAAAAGTGGACTTTGTACCTTGAGAACGAAGAGATTGCTAGCGAGCCACTTAGGGACAATATCTTCAAGCATGCCAGAAATGAGACCAACTCGCCATC
>JBBPLS010000252.1:0-31979 GCA_038089895.1 Boletellus ananas | reverse complement strand
GCCACCTCGTCCCTCTGTCCTCTGACCATTCCCATTCTAACTAAGAGGACTCGAACGCATAAGGGCGCAGCGTGCCCTCAGCATCGCTGAAGCCAACGTCCTCGCTCCCTCTCGTCCTTTCGCCTCCAAACCAACCTTCTCCCTCGCTCTCTTGCGCAACTCCGACTGATCGGAGCGGAGCGGAGTAGATCAGAACTTGACATGGTTGGGATGGGGTGCAGCGGGGACAGCTGCCGGAGAAGAGGAGGAAGTCTGCTTTGGTGCAGACTGTGGAGTCGGAGAAGAGTATTTTTCCCAGCCCTTTGCTGTGTAGCCGGGTCTTGGACCACCACGCTCGTACTCGTAGTACTCTTTTAGCGTGTAGTCCGCATCAACGAAGGCCTGTCGCCAGACCTCGAAGTCCTCTGATCATACTGTTTCTTTTTCCTTCAGTACGTGTTTGACAATGTCGGACCGAAGTCCGTCCTTGGAAATCTGTATCAGAGTTCGCCCGTTATAGATTGTGTTGTAGTCCACCTCCAGGGCATACTGATTCATACGGACGAAGAACCCTTCTACAGATTCTTCCTTCTTTTGCTTCATCGTTAGAAGCTTCTTTTCAGCCTCTCGTTTCAACCCGATTGGCTGGAATGTTTCCTTAAGCAGTTCCTCCAACTGCACAAATGACTGCAAGTGGAGGTTCATGCCATATTTTGTGTTGTAAAGGTCGGCGAATCGTGCCGCCTCGTCCTTGACCATATAGGACAGGACCAGATTTATCTTCTGGCCGTCCAATGGCCTTCTTGGGAAGCCATTAAGATATTGCTTCATGGTGCGCCACCAATGAAGGAATTCTTCCTTTTTACCAGAAAAGTCCGAGGGCTTCCTCGCATAGGACTTTCCGATGTCCCTTTCTTCGTAATACTCTGTTTCAACAGGGGACATCTGTTGGAAGGGGAAAGAGAGGGGAGCTGGTCCTGCCTTTAAAGGGTCCTGCTCATGTTTTTGTTGCCAGGCCTTCATTTGGGCATACCATTGCTGGAAATTGCTTGGCAGCCCTGCCATGGACGCGCTGTCCGAGTACTAGGTACTTCCCTCGAATAGAGGCATTCCCTAGCTCAAGACCGATTGCGGAGTGCTCCAGGGATTAAAGCTTCCCTTGAGCACGAGGAAGGGGAAAGAAAGGATCCCGCTAAGGTTTTGAACAGGAGAAGTCGGGTTTGTGGAGGGAACCGGATACACCCTTACTACAGGGGACTTGATACGTCAAGTGTAATGGTGTGACAATAACTGTGATCACGTGAACAGCCCTGGGATATCATGACCCAAGTATGTAACAGCCTCTAGCGCTCTGTTAATACGCCCCGTAGTGTACTTTCGGGAGAAGCAACGTTATCCTTATTTATCACACCAGACGAGCGTACGCACAGCGCAATAGCTGCTTCAAACATGGAACAGGTGTTTGTCCTGGGTGCATCGTGTACACCAACAGATCCCTCAAACCTGAGGTCCGGTATAGGGGAAGATGGAGTGTGGAGAGAGATTAACGAACAGCGGGCTCAGTGTCACGTTGAGCTCGAAGACGGCAAGATCAAAAGGCGGGAATGCTCGGCGCAAAGTGCGGGGAGCGTGTAATGATGAGAGGATAGGTTCAGAATAATGTCAGACCAATCCACACAGGCAGTCGCGAAGAGCAACTGTGATCTGGTGAAGAAGATAATATTCTGAACCTAAGGAAACATTCATACATGCTGGTCCTTATATACTACTATGCCTATCTATGACATCACTATGACATCATGTGAAGAACGATAGTGAGTGATGGGAATAGGATCCAGACTGGTCTCGACTACTGTGAATGAAGAGAAACTTGTGAAGAAGTGAAGAGAAGAAGAAAAGTCTATCAGGATTAGTTCACATGTGAAAACTTGTTGTACAGACAGAGATGTCCTGCTACACCCAGGAGCCTTGGCGTGTTGAGAACCGCGATTCCAGAGCAAGCCTGAGCGGACTCCCGGTTCAAGTTGAATCAGCACTCGCAGCGGGCGATAGAGATAGGCTTGGCGTGCAGGGTGAGTGCGTCGGATCTGTCAAAATCATCCAAAATGAACAAGACAGGCCAAGCAACAATGCGTCATTGGCAACGGCTTGTCCACGCGACGAAAACAGTTCCGACATGATCCTGGAATGATGCTTAGTTCCAACTCTATCCTGTGTTCTCCCTTCACGATCGTTTTCAAGCTGGAGACTGGCTCCGGTGTGACCACACCTGCATACGCTCAGCGCAGTGCATTTCGCATTGAAAATCACTTCCGTTCGTTGAATTCTCCAGTCTACTGATATCCAAGGATGTCTGCGCTGCCGCTCACACTTGGCACAATATTGTCCGCACTTTCATATGTGGAAGCAAATTCAGCCAGTAGGTCTCGTTCTGGGGCCGTCCATGACTAGGTGACTGAGCAACTGACAATAAATTGATTACGCGCGTAGCATGGGCCATGCTCCCCATGAACGTCCCGCCCTATCTCTCAGAGGACTCTTTCATTCCTTCCACTGTGCCAGTCCTCTTCGGGACACCTCCTCAACAGCTCAATCTCACTGTCGACGTGTCATCCACGATTCTGGCCACCTATGCGACTGACTGTGTCCTCTGCGCTGGATCGGCGTTTTTCGATCCTTCGTTGTCATCGTCATTCCAGGTGCGCCTCGATTTTCCCTTCCAACAATGTTACGGCCACGGGTTCCTCGTGCCCGGGTCGAATAGGCAATTTACTAAGGATTTCGTTGTAGACAAACGATACCCCTTGGTATAGATCTACGCCATCATTTAGTGGGGTGGACGTCTCCGACACTGTTGGATTCGGGGGCCTTTTTAGCGCCGCAGACCAACCCTTTGGCAAGTGACTTCTTTCCACCATCCGGGAACCCGCACTCACATGTCTGCTTCCCCTTCAAAAGTGAATATCGTTGATGGTTCTAATGCAGCCTTGCGGGAATCCGTCTGGAATGGTCATCTCGGTACCTTCCTTAACCCTCTTAATACTACTGCCGTCGCGCAACATCTCTTCACTCACCTTCACGAGTCGTCCTCGCTCCTTAACCCTGTCATCGGCATGCGGTTCGATCCTGCACACCCAAAGATGACTATCGGAGCACTCGACCCAAACGACTATGAGGGGACGATCAACTGGGTACAGCTGGACCAGAGCCCGGACCCAAAGGGTGATTATTTCAACACCTTCAATTTCGATGGCGTAAAAGGCTACGATGGCGAATTTGTACCATTTCCTGCTGGCCTGAGTGCTGCACTTGATTCTTGTAAGAATGCACGCGTCCGCTCGTCGATCGATCTCAGTCTAATTTCGATCCAGTTTCGCTGTCCATCGCCCTTCCCAACGTGGACACCTATTTCAACAACCTCAGCCTGACGGGACCTGTTCCACAACCCATTGGACTCATCCCTGAAAGTGGACTCATAGAATACAATTGCACGTTCAACGCTTCCGCCCTCACGGGTTCATCTATCGCGCCCCAGTCGCCATATGTCGCACTGACGGCGAGCATCAATGGGGTCGACTACCCGATTGATTCCACGGGCAATTTGCTAAGGCCCGAGTCTGGAGCATCTTCCGCAGGACATTGTCCCATAGGCATTCATAACAGGAGCGATACCGCACAGCCGGACGTCGTGCTTGGTCTACCGTTCCTGCGAAGCGTTTACGTGTGCGTCGCTTTCTTTATCCCATTTCTGCTTTCATGCCGATCACGGTCGAACCCAGTGCATATCGGTTCCCAACGGACGATTGCCCGGGATACTACGGGTTCGCCTTCCCAGCGGGAGCCAACCGGACACAGTCGCAGATCTCACAAACACCGGCAACGACGCCGACTAACAGCGCACAATGCTTGGCTCTCGCTGCACCCACCTCGACACCGACGGCCAACGTCGTGACGGCGCCGGAAGCGGTCGCGTCGAAGAGCAAGTATGCGGTCTACAGTGGACAAGGAGGAGGCCAGGTGCCGTTGATGGGTGTGGACGATCTCCCAAAGATGGTGTGGAATTGGACTGCATCGACATCGGGGTGAGGACGATGGCTCACCTTGGTCCCTGCACATACACTTGGAGCACGAGGCAGTACTCGTTTGTATAGTACACGCCAGTTTCCTGATGTCATATCGGTCTGAAAGCGCCCGCATTCAAGTTGCGGACTGGTTTTCACTTTGAATGAAGATGGGGATTACAAAGCTCGTCGAGCTGTCGCACCCTAGCATCTGATACTTTGGGCTGCCGGCCGCGCAAGGCATGCAGTGCTCAAATACAAGATTTGATCATGCATCATTGAGACGTTATTCAGACTGCGTGAGTCTGAACACTGACATTAGTCTTGACCTCTATCGTCGAAGTAGGACGAGCGCACTTGTGGATGCCGATCACACGCGGACCACTTTTCAGTACATGCTCTGAGTGGAGAGCGATGGAGACAGCTGGTCTAACACGACTTCCATCTCGTTCACACGACCGCCAGTAGAGCTCGCAGAGAATACATCGGCACCAGAAGCTAGCGACTCTATGAGGAGTGCCAGCCGCGACGGGCCAAGATTCGGTTCCTGCCCGATACCGGCGTGTTTAAGTCAAAGTGACACACGACCACGTTGGCTTTGAGCTACGCACCTTGCGTATCTCCTCGAGATCGTCTTTGAATCCTTCCGCGATGGACGCCATCCAGAACTTGCGGAATTTCTCCTTGAGTATTTGCTCGCTCTCTGGTGTGTGCGGGGGAACGAAGGGCGGAATGTCGACGGCAGGCTGCGGAGAAGGCGAGTCGCGCTGTGGAGGGGGCTCGGGGCGGGCAGATCTGGACGACGGCATGGACATGTCTGCGCCATCCATGTCTAGATCTGGGTCGTCCTGGGACTCGTCGGACGGCGAAGACACCTCGTCCTCGCTGTCGTCCGCATCCGTGTCCGCCGGTTTCTCCACTATCACGGTCTCCCTGTTGGATGTCGCATCCGACGAGTCTGAGGACGAGGGCGGTTCGGAGGACGACGAATCCGAGACGATCCTTCTCTTCCTCTTCCTGTTTCTTTTCCTTGCTGGCTTTGCCTGTCGCATTGTCGACGATCTGAGGGATAGTTATGTAATCCATACGGGTGGGTTCGGCCAGCTTCTCCTCCACGACCGCAACGATGAGCAGCAAGGTCGTGGGTGTCCTTGGTGCGCGTGAGCTTTCTATTCTTCCACCGGGCCTTGTCGCGATGTTCTCACCACCGCCTGCAGATCTTCGTCTTCACACCGGGAGGGCATCTGACGACCTTGAACGCACCCAGGCGGTGGCCAGCTCGGCCGCATGCTCGCAGCATCCGCGTCCCTGCTCAACATAGACATCGTCATCCTCGACGTCGGCGAATCCGCCCCAGCGAAACAGATCGTCGCCTTTCGATCGCCCACGCTCGCCCACATCGACGGCTCGTTCGCAGACCCCGAAAAGATCAGACAACTGGCGAGCAAGGTCGACGTCGTCACCGTGGAAATCGAACACGTCGACGTGGCCGTGCTCATGGAGATCGAGTCAACGCCGGGGACGAGGGCCGTCATTCACCCCAGCCCGTCCACGATCGCCGTCATCCAGGACAAGTTCAAACAGAAGACGTTCTTGCACGCCAACCGCTGTCCTGTGTCTGAGTTTGTCGAAGTCGAGCCGACGATCGAATCGATAGAGGCCACTGCCGCCCGGCTAGGGCTCCCGTTCATGCTCAAGAGTCGAACGCTTGCCTACGACGGACGGGGTAACTTTGCAGTTCAAACGCTCAATCAAGCAGACGAAGCGCTGAAGGCGCTCGCGAAACGTCCACTGTACGCCGAGAAATGGGTCCCCTTTTCCAAGGAAATCGCGGTGATGGTCGTACGGTCGATAAACGGTGACGTGGTTTCTTACCCCGCGGTCGAGACCGTTCACAAGAACAACATCTGCCACCTTGTCTATGCTCCCCTCCGGAGCCGGGATCCCCTCGTCGCTACCCGCGCACAGCGTGTGGCCGAGTCTGCCATTCAAACATTCAAAGGCGCCGGCGTCTTTGGTGTCGAGATGTTCCTCTTGGAGGACGGTACGTGCACAGCACTGTGTTCCTCGACCTCGCTCACTCTTGCCGCAGGCACGATCTACATCAACGAAATCGCTCCTCGCCCGCACAACTCGGGGCACTACACCATCGAAGCCTGTCACACCTCCCAATACGAAAACCACCTCCGGGCCATCCTCGGGCTTCCCCTCGGAAGCACCGCCCTCAAGGTCCCCTCCGCCGCCATGCTGAACATCATCGGTAGCTCCACCTCCATGGACCCCGTCCACGCATTCACTGCCACCGCGCTCACCGTCCCCGGCTGCACCGTTCACCTGTACGGCAAGACCGAGTGCCGGCCAGGCCGCAAAATGGGGCACGCCACCCTCGTCGCCGACACCGACGCCGCCCTGCGCGCCCACCTCCGCCCCCTCCTCTCCGCGCTCCCCGCCCCGAGCCCGCCAGCCGAGATCGACGCACACGCCCCACCCCCGCAGACGCCCGGCAGCGGCCACGCGAGCGCACACCCGGTCGTGGGCATCATCATGGGCTCCGACTCGGACCTGCCGACGCTCCTCCCCGCCGCGCACGTGCTCGACCGGTTCCGCGTCCCGTACGAGCTCACCATCGTCTCGGCGCACCGCACGCCGGACCGGCTTGTTGCGTACGCGCGCAGCGCACGGGGGCGTGGGCTGCGCGTCATCGTCGCCGGCGCTGGCGGCGCGGCGCACCTGCCCGGGATGGTCTCCGCGATGACGAGCGTCCCGGTCGTGGGCGTGCCCGTCAAGGGGAGCGCGTTGGACGGCGTGGACTCGCTGCATAGCATCGTGCAGATGCCGGTAGGCCACCCTCTCCTTTTTTTTTCGTGTCTGTTGGCTGACTGGGACGTGCGTTTGTGCGTGCACATAGCGCGGGATACCGGTAGCGACCGTCGCCATCAACGGGGGCATGAACGCAGGTCTGCTTGCCGTCCGCATTCTTGGTGCGGGCATACCGCACCTCTTGACAGACATGGAAGAATACCTCCAGGGACTCGAGAGCGAAGTGCTAGACAAGGTAGACAAGCTCGCCGAGATTGGGTGGGAAAAATACGAGGTAGTAAAACGTTAAGAAAGGAGAGATTCTACGCTACATGCGACGTGATCGTGCACCCATCATTTACTTTGAAGACTGATGAGAAGGAGTGAATGCAGAACTGCAAGAAATATCGGACGAATAAACAATAAACATATCGTTGAAAGAAAGAAAGAAAGAGTGGGCAGTGAATCGGTCCAGTTTTTGACCTCCTTCTACATGCATGCTTCCTCCACCGTCACCTCTTCCACCACCGCCAGTCCGTGCCCACCCCCTTCGCTCACCGTGTCCTGCGGCACCAACCCCGCCTCCCACGCCATCGAATAAAATCTGCTCGTCTTGTCCGCCAACAGCACCTCTGGCATGTCCAGCTCGGCCACGCGACCACGTTCGAGTACCAGCACGCGGTCCGACTCCACAATCGTGTTCAATCGGTGTCTGAACACATAAATCAGCACCATCCTCTTGGACGTCCGAGAAAAACGTACGCAATCGTCAAAATTGTGACATCACGAAACAAGGGCCCTCGGATAATGTCCTGAACGGCAGCGTCCGTATCCAAATCGACAGCAGACGTCGCTTTGTCGCATCGTCAGTTCTCCCGGGTCCGGCCGGTCGGGGGTGTCAACGTACCTTCGTCGAGGACCAGTATCTTGGACTGGCACTCGGCAATCAGCATACACGCGCTCTCTACTGGCACACATACACACCTTTCTCAACAGCGCCCTCGCAAAGCACAGAAGCTGTCGTTGCCCAGTCGACAAGGACGACCCGCCCTCTCGAACGGGCGTATCGAGTCCCTCTGGAAGACTCTCCACATACGACCTGAGGTGCGCCTGGGGAGAGACACGTGACTCATGTGAGCAAAAGCATCCAGCAACTATACACACATGTTGGAGCGCCGCCCAAATGTCCACATCTTGATGCTCGCCGACGGGATCAATGTTCTCTCGCAGCGTACCTTCAAACATGTCTGGACTCTGAGGAACGATGGAAATCACCGATCGCACTGTCGAGAGCGGGGAGTCAGTACGGCAATGTGGTACACTGATTGCCGTTGACACGCACGGTCATGCAACCCGATCGTGCTAATGTCCACCCCGTCGATAAAGATCTGTCCACTCGTCGCTTCCAAGATGCGGAATAACGCGAGAAGCAACTATCACACAAGGATCAAAAGGGAGCAAGGTACCGCAAACGCATGCGCACGCACCGACGACTTTCCTACGCCAGTCCTTCCGACGATGCCAATCTTCTCCTTTGGTTTCTAGACGAGGCAACATGAGCACGAAAAAGAAATCCTCACGAGGGGCCCCAACATACAATCGTCATCGAGATGTCCTTCAACACTGGGTCCAGGCCCGGTCGGTACGTCATCGAATACTCGCTGCATGCAACATGAGCGTCCCGTATCACACGGGGAACCATGTGACCAACCGAAATTCCACCTTGCCCGCACTGGGCCATTCAGCGGGCGGCTTGCTGTTTGCTAATTCGCGGGGGGCTTCTGTAGGAATTTCTTTGGCATAATGGACAATGCGTTCCACGCTGACAATATTTTGCTCCATCTCGCTCGCCAGACGTACGAGCCAATTCTTGATACGAATATAACCCCGCTCAGCAGACTAGCAGGGAAAACACAACTCACCAAAGAGCCCGTCGTGCTCAGCGCGTACGACAACACTATTCCGACGAGGCCAACGTCCACGTTGCTCCGCACCACCGCAGTGACGGCCAAGACGGCGGTAAACAGGATGATAATCGAGCCGACGCATTCCAAACGGACACAGAGCCAGCGATCTGCAGAAAACTTGGCGACGTAGCACATCTGGTTACGGTCGATCCGCCGCGCATTGTGCGCGGTGAAAATGGGTTGTTGGTCAAAAGCCCTGATGGTGGAGAGGCCTGCGAGCGACTCGGAGAACCACGCAAAGATGGGTGACTTGGTGACAGAATCGAGGCGCTGAAGCTCGCGCGAGGTCGAGAGGTAATAACTGAGGAAGACCAGCGGATCAGTGATGAACACGTGGCGGAATCAAAAGTCGTGTTATCTTACGCAGTCACTCGGAAGTAGAACCACGCCAAAGGGACGACGGCAAGGAGGAAAGGAGGGAAAATGGAACCAATGACTAAAAGGATGAACGTGAGGGAGGCACAGGTTTTGCCCAGATTTTGGATGACCTAGTGCCCGTGTCAGTGGGTACAAGGGCTAGTCGGTGGGCGGGCTGCTCACGGTCCCTAGAATCAAGTCGACGACGTAGATGTCACGAGAAAACAAGTTCAAGATCCTGGAGCCCTTGGTCAATACAAGGCATCAAACTATCGATATCAGTTCGACATGCCTTCCGATGGGTGTGATTTCGAAAAAGCTCAATGGCGCTCTCATGATCGAGTCGAGCATCTGCCAAACATACGTAGGTGAGTTCCATCCCCAGCGTCAGTCGATCAACGTACCGAATCGTGCAAGCGCTTGGAGCTTCGCAGCGCACACACGATAGAAATCAGCAACCCCGCCGTCGCGGTCAGTATAATAGATGCTAGGCTAAGGATTCCATATCCAAGGAGATAGGGATCCGTCAGACCAGCGTTCTCGCCCGATTCTTGGTTCCTCTCGCTCCAAAACCGGAGCATCATCGTGGACATGACCGATACGACCTGCCCCAGGATCGTGACGAGCACAAAGAAGCAAAAGCCCGCTTTGGACGCTACTCGGAGGTAGTAAAGGTAGACCTTTTTCTTCACGTGACCATGCTCGCGGTGCTCCTTGGACAACCCAGAGCCCGTGGGTGCACGGGCGGGCGGGAGAGGGGCGAGGACTGCTCTACCATAACTTGGGGGTACATCGGGTTTTTCAACTGGGTCGAGCTCCGCGACTACCGTCGTCGGTGAGCTGCCACCACTCCAACTCGAGCGGGTGGGTGTAGTCGCGCCGCTTGATTCGTTGGACGAGGAATCACCCGCAGCGTGGTTTTTGCTAAAAAGAGACATTGTCTGAGCCCCTCGAAAAATACTTGGGATGCTACTGACATCATATTTCTAACCACACCATCAGGGGCCGAGGCAAGCTCCCGAAACGATCCGGACTCGAGGATAACACCGTACCGCATGTATGCGATCTGGTCAAAGTGTCTGAGATACGCGATGCTGTTGGTGACGAGAATTCTGGCTTTGGTGGCAAGAAGACCACGAGGACCGATGACGTTTTCTTGACGAGAGATTGAACGCGTCAGATGGTGCAAGTCGAGATGCAAGATGACACACCGAACACATGGCGGGCGACATGAGAGTCGACCGCAGCGAGCACATCGTCAAGAAGGACCCTACAGCACGGATCAGCATCCGGAAACCCTCTTAGTTTACAACAAACGACCGACTGACAAATCGGCTCTGGCATAAACAGCGCGTGCGAGCGCAATGCGGGCACGCTGTCCACCACTCAACTAAAAGTGGGAGTGAGAAAATGCCAATGTTTTCGATGGCAATGAAAACCCACAGTGATGCCTGCAGTCGCCTCTCAGTCAGATGTTTACGCGGGATCGCCGTTAAAAACGCACCTTTTTCACCGACTTCAGTCATATCACCCTGAGGGAGGACCGCGAAGTCAGGCTTCAAAGCGCAAGCTAGGTGCTAAAGGTGAGGAGGTATCCGCGCTAGACATAAAACGATGTACCTTCAACTACAAGGTCGTAAAACGACTCGTCGTATGTATGCGAAAACAGGATGTTATCGCGGACAGTGGAGGACAAAACCCTACCATAATACATCAGTGCAAATGACGCTCCATACACAGTCTCACGCACCATGGATTCTGCGCCGCGTACGCCACACTGCCAGCCAACACTACCTCCCCCCTCGTCCTCTGCATCTCGCCAATGACGGCAGAGAGAAGACTGCTCTAATGATTGCTCACGCTATCAACGACATGTCAAGAGGGCGATCAAACAGCGTGCTCACTTTACCGGCACCGACTCTCCCGAGGATGCCTACCAGCTCACCTTTGTGGACCGTCAGGTTGACGTCCTGGAGTGTAGGCTGAACGCTTTTCTTGGACCACTTGAAGTCCCCGTCCTTGATGGACAAGACTTCCTCGCCGATACATTTCTCGATCCGTGTCACTGCGTCTTCCTGGAGTTCCTCTGAACGCAAAAAGTCAGAGATACGTCTAACCGAAACCAGCGCCTCCATGACATTGGATATCACTTGACTGGACTGGACACGGGGCAAGTGAGTGGGGACCGCGCGACCAGAGATACACGTACCAATGCGAGGGGGAGCGAAAGCAGCATGAAAAGAGACGTGGCAGGGAAAATCACATCGGCAGTGAGAGGCTGCTCTGAAAACACCGAAGCGGTGGCAAAAGAGCTGAATGCGACAATCACTGTCACGCATTCAAAAGGTGGGTCTTCGAGGGTCACAATCCAAATACATACACGGAATGCCACCCCAAAAGGTGGTGTTGACTGCCGAGACGACACCGATCTTTCGGAGCATCTTGAGCTCCAAGTCATTGCGGACGTGCAAAACACGACGGATGAACGCATACTCCCATGCGTAGAGCTTGATGCTTTTCGGGGCATCAATTTGCGTTGTGCCCGCGTGCGAGCGAGTGTGCTCACCTCTTGATGTTGACGAGCAGCTCGCTCATCAGCCTGGTACGCATGTCTCGATTCACCATTTGCTTCTCCTGTAATTGTTTGAGAAGTCGGGCAATGTACGCATTCAAGGGTACAGAAAAGAACATGATGGCTACGCCAACAAACGCAGGCCAACCGAGAAGGTTATAGAGAGAAACGAATGCGAGGATGATCTGGATACAAGAAGCCACTGTCAGAAGCCGAGCTCGATCCAAAGGATATCCATGCCTGGTAGGGACCCGAGATAGCCATGAGACCGACTCCACAAAAATCCTGCAGCCTGGTTGCATCGACCGACATCAAGTTGACGATATCACCGGTGGCGCGACCCCGTTCGTCGCTGGACAGGACGAGTGATTTTTTATATATAGCTGTGACAAGCCCAGCACGGACGCGCATGCCAGTCTTGAGACAGAGCTGGAAATTCTATTTAAAAAAAAGCATGTAACGTTAGGACATGGACGACGCGCGGGCACCGAATTTGGTATTACCTGGTGAAGGATGACAGTTTGGGCCATGGAAACGGCAAACATGAGAATTGCAACGATGTAGCCTAGTAGGGGAGTGACGGCCGCGAGCCGATCTGGGTTGTCATGATTGTATTCGGAGATGTAGGACAAAAGGGTGCGCAAGAGAAAGGGTTGGGAGAAAGCCAAGCTATCCTGGAGTAGCTTGAGCAATGCGGCACCGAGAAAAGGACCGCCATAGGCGACAAGGAGGGCGGTACGTAGGCCAGAGCTGTGGACATGAGACGATGGACTGGCAGGGTGTAAATGCGCTCACTGGTGCTGCATGGCGGAATGGAGATCATGACCCAGATTGGCAGACTCGTCGCCGGGGATGAGGGCAGGAAGATCGTCTTCACCAACGACGACCTGGTACCCTTTGCGCAACAGTGGGGTCATCCAAGCAAACGACCATATGCTGAATACATTGGCGGTGAGTGATGGATTTTCGATACTTGGATCCAATGTGTCGTCGGGGGAGATGCACTCGAGTGCAAACGACAGCGATCCGGCAAAGAGAACTGCCCATTTCAAGGGAACGAGAGAGGAGACAGGGAACGTGCTTAGATAAGAACGGGTCCAGATGGACAATGCGAGCGTGTAGCAGGGCCAGAAGAGTAAAAGAATGGTGGAAGAAGAACGAGTGCGGAGATGGTTCAGACGGGTCAAACACAGAGCGAGCAAAAGCGCGAGGGGCTCGAGTATATGGGGTAATTTGACGGCGGTGGGAATGTGGGCGGGAATAATGAAGGAAAGGATGGTTGAACTAGTCAAAAAGGCAAGACCGAGAAGGGACTGGGAACGATGTCAACACGCGCGGGAGGGGAGGCAAGGGAGACGTACAAGCTTTGCATAGAGTCGCCGACGGCTGCTGCAGGAGACGTCACGGATCTGTGCACGCGACAGCAAGCGAATCCGCACGACGGCGATGAGGATGAAGATGGCAAGGAGCGAAGAGAGCACCGGGCCTTCCTGGAGGCAGAGGGGCAGGTCAAAGGGGCTCTGGGCGGTCCAGTGCCAGCCATCGCTGTCGCGACATTGGACGAGTGCCATCCGAGTCGGGCGAGACAGAAGTTTTCATATTGCCGCTTTTTATGGGCGGCAGCTACGTAATTCGGTCAGCTCCATGATGCAAGCCGAGGTTCCGGAAGCGAAGGAAAGAGAAGAAGGACAAGACTCGGCGAACCTTGGAATGATGATCGTGAGGCAGGGCAACGCAGACCTGGCCGCCGTGGCTCATTGCTCGGGCGAAAGGCATGGAATGTCATGTGCCTGGGATCAGGGACCTCGTCCTGGCCCTTCCGACAGCCTGCACATTGTTGCACCCGTCGCATCCGAGATGCCACTCGTGGGCGGCAGTTGCGTAACTCGGAGCGGAAGCGGAACTCGCGAAGCCTCAGCGCTCAGCGGCTGTTTTTTACTTTGAGATCATCATCCATCACATCCACAAAATCACTAGATCAGCTTGCTCACTAGGTCTTCATCATCGACGTGACTTGAACCTATAACTGGCTTGTGTTCGCTATGCCCTGACCACCTTAATACTCGTCAGGTCACGATCAACTTTGATGACGTGTACGATGTCGTCAGTGATGACTGCGTCGGATCTTCAAAGCGACTTGAGATTCCTAATACTCGGAAGAACCATGCAGAACTGCGAGATGTCGTCATATCTTATCTCAAGTTCTTATGTTTGTTCTTCGTGCTCAAGCCCGACAGAACTTATCTCCGGTCGACACACCGAGTCGGACTCCCACGCGATGCACGGACGATGCTTGCCCCCCTCCTGGGCAGCGCCTCTACACTAGTCCCGCTGAGGGCACATCACTAACCACCACAGGAACGCGCCCCTGCTGACAAGACCAGCAAAAAGGACGTGTTTCTCATGCACTCGCTCATCCAGAGAAACCGGTCGCCGCAGGCCCATCAGTCGACCGGTGTACATGCTGCGAGTCCACAGTGCTGAGAACTTCCTGCAACAGTTCGCGATCATGCACTACCGACCTCCGAAACAGGTTAGAGGCTCCGGGCGCATGGCGGGCGCAAGGGCTAACCATGATATCGACACAACTGCCATCATGCCACCCTCAGTAGGCGAGTCCGTCACGTCTAATCCTGGGGGAGAAAGGAGATCATTCGCACTCGTAGTCCAGCCGCATTACCGGCCACATCTCCTGGGCCCCCGCTTTCACGAGTGAGAATTTGGGGCTGTGCTATTGACAGCCCCTCGAACTTCTAGACGCACAACGGCGGCCGTTAGTGTGGGACAGACAAGCTCCCCGCTTGTCTCCGAAACCTCCGTCTGATTCTTGATACGCCGGAGATTTGCGCCTTGTCAGAGTGTCTGGGACATAGTCTGATCTATTCTTGCAAGAAAGTGTTAGCACGGAGGCAACGAAGCGTGTACCATGTCCACGCGGTCAAGACCTTTAAGCCCGGTCTACCATACAGTATCGTCTCGTTCAGCTCTGGACGGTCGGGGGTCGCTCTGTCGATCATCGAGGCCATGCACAAAGTTCGTGAACAGCCAGTAATATTAGACAACCTTCAAAATCTGATAGCTTGAGCGTCGACAAAGAAGACACACCTCGAATACGTGGTAATCAGTCAACGCGCACATAAAATGATCCACAGAATGGACCTGGCTGCATGTACACCGTATCTGGTCTGATGGGTGTGATCTGCTTTGCCTCTTTATCAGCGACACAGGGCAAAGTGATGCCATGGCATATCAGGCCCCCAGGCACTTTGTGTGCGCCGTCTGTGCTGTCTATATGACACTCCAAGGGCCAATGGACGACAGCGAATCGGCCCACACTCCCTTTTGAGTCAGGTGGTTACCGTCACACACTCTGGAGTCCGCCGATCGCAGAGACAGTGGGGAAGGAGAGATGGATTAAGACGGCGATCTAATCTGGAACGATCTTCCTCGGACTCCGGACTCGTACCCGATGCCCGGCGTAGGCTATGTACTCCTGCGCACGAAGGACACGCTCCATCTAGCCAGCCCGAGCTGCATGATACATGCACACCGAACGTGAGACACGGATGACAGCATCCTGACAGTGATTGTGGGCTGGCGCTGCGTGTGAGATCGGTAATTGAGGTGCACGCGGTAATATCACCCGACGGGAGGAAAGGTGGCCCCTCAGACTGCTCGGCAGAGGGTCCTTGCGTCTCCTGAACTAGAGAATAGGTCAAACAAGCACCCGATCCCCCCCCGGCGCACACGGGTGGAAAAAGGGATAGAACTAAGCCTGGTCAGAGCGCCACAATGCTTAACTGTGCAGAGGCACTGCTCTCTTCTTGATACAAAATGTGCTCACCACTCTGGAGTTCCGAGTGCGCGGCGACTACCCTTGCATCTGCGTTGAGCCACGTAGATCTCCGAACGAAGAATCGAGTATGTATGGCCACTTGATGCCTCGGATCAGGCGCAATATGGCACTGCCGTTGTATAATATTTAGAACCGTGGTGCGCCTAGCAGCTTGGCCTTCTCGCAAAGTGAGCCAATCCGTCATTCGAGACGATTGCCATATCGTGGCGATACCCGACGGCTTTGGTGCCGCTCACTCCATGCGCGTTACTTGTGCGTGTTCGTTTTGTGGAGAGATGAGTGGGACATCATTACCCGTGGTGTGTTTACAACAGGTGCGATCGTCCGGCCCCCGGAAGGGAAAGATAGCGTAGGCGCATACACGTAGGGCGTGTCAGAGTCCGGAAGTAGCCAGGACCATGACAGACGTGCAAACCAAGAAGAGATTCTCACCGTGCAAAGCGATAGGCTGGCATCCCCAACCTGAACCAGGTATCCGGCTACACGACGGCCGTTTATCGGACCCTGTGGCTTGAAACAGTCCCGGGCCCGTCAGAGCCTGAGAGCAAAGTGACTATCGCTGTCGCCGAGTCGCAAGGCAACCAATAAGCGACGCCATCTGATGTCTGGTTTAGCATGTACGCATGGATGGTTGCTGGTCTTGCTGAGTCCTGGCCGCAGGTTGCCCAAGACCATATTCTCTATATAAGGTCACGTGGTTCACCCAATACGACGTCGACGCTGCACGACTGTATCCCAGGCAATTTCAATCCGATGGCAGTCTTGGATCCTCTATGCAGCGAGACAGATCTGTTCTGACGTGCTTCGTCCCCCATCTCAGGAACAGTTCCTGTCGCCTGCACCCGCGACGCAATCCGTGGTGATGTTGTTACGACAGTCATTTGCTTGGGACCGACGCCGCGCGAGGTTTCGGGTTGCCATCGCATTGACATCCATCGCAGTTCGTATATAAACCGCGCAATCATGATGGTCACTTCCTCCATCATATTCCTCTGATCCACAGATTCTATCTTGTCGCACCGGTTGACGACAAGGAATCGCTAAAGCGTTTCTAAAAAATGCGTACACATCTAACCACCCTCCGATCATTGTTCTCTGTTGCCCTAGCTGGCCTTGCGCATGCACACATTGGTCCGTTTCATCCAGCGATGTACTGCATCAATGTGATTTGCCGCCCTTGTTACTGTCATCCCATAATTTACATTCCGTTGCCTCGGCAGGGAACGACTCCAGGAGTAGTGAATTACAACAACAATGAACCTGCCAACCCCCTTTACCAGCTAGACTACAGCGAATACTGGATGCACCACAGTGACGGCGTAACTTTAAATCTCTTCAAATAGACGGCTTTAACTCACCGTGATTTCGCAGTGCGACGAGCTTCCGCCTGACGATGGCGTCTTCTTGGAACTGTACGCTCATCCGTTTTCCTGCATCACCTGAATGCGGTCCCTCACAAGCCTAACCCTGCACGCATTTTGTCGTTTCCTGCTGTGCTCTTGATTCTTAAAGTCCTGCTGGACAAAGTTTCACTTTGGAGCTGGCGGACAACCGCGCCCACACCACACTCAACGCTGATGCCACCTTGAGCGACTGGGCGGACGGGCAGGAACATCCCGCGGACTATAATGTACCAGAATGCATCACGGAGCCAAACAGTGAGTACGCATTCGGTTGCGTCGTGGATATCTCAGCGACCTGCTTCACAGTACATACCCAGAATTACAGCATGGCTGCGGGCACTGCGGTTGCCATAGCATACAAGGTTCGTTCTCGCATCTCCGTGACCCTGTTATTCCCATGACGGTCGCGTGTGTTGCAGTCAGACATTCACAAAGTCACACTCGAAGACCTCGTTGTGTTCACCGTGCGACACAAGTGAGTTCTCCTGATCCTCGTCATCTGTTTCCCACCCCGCGTGTGGTGTGCCGACGTCATTATACAGCTCCCCGTGGCACCGCGTGACTTCGTACGATGTTCCCTCAGGTATGCCTTCCTGTCCTGATGATGGGTGTATCTGTGTTGTACGAGTCCAATTTCCTTCATTGTGAATGTTGATCACGACGCCACTTTGGCGACCGTCAGTGGGGCTGGGTAAGCGGATGATCTTGATGCCGACCCTTCTTGCCTGTTGATCAACTCGGGTTTGTACCCCAGATCCCCCTTCACTGCGGACAGCCAAACATGTACATGTTCCCCTTGCGATGCAAGGTCATCCCTGATTCGACGTCGCCCAAGACGATTGGCCGTCCGCAGACGCCTGCCTGGTGCGCAGACGACCATAGGAAATGCGTAGGGGGGCCGAAGCAGATTTTGATCTGGAATCAGAACGAGGGGAACAATATCCAGGCTGAAGGGTACGATTGGAGCGGGCTACCCAGCAGCCCTGGGTACAATGACAAGTGTGGATTCAGAAATGGTGCGTGCACGTCTGTGCTCGCGTTGCGATGAGCTTGGTGACGAACGGCGGTGCGACAGGTGCTCAGAATGACATCTTTGTGGACGCGGGCGCGGTGGCCGTGAACGCCTCCGGAAAAGGGTCCAGCACGTCGGCTTTGCCTGTGTCGAGCGCACCGGCCAGCCAAGAGTCCGCGGGTGCGCGGTCGACATGCCCGACGCGCCGGAAAAGACACGGTAGTTTTTAAAGCGCGAGGCTTTATAGTGACCGTCCGTCATCGGTCTGTCGGACACGCCACGCGGCAGGTCGCGTGAGTGTCTCCTGTCCGTTGCTGACCGAAGAAACGAGACACATCCGAGACAGTTTTCTTACTTTCTATTCCCCGCCGCTCTTTGTTGTCGTTCCTTCGTTCTCGTGGTCTAACGTACTCGGACATGTACGTAGACGGTTCGCAATCTTTCCAGATGACCACTTGCTACTTGAGCGGGCGAATGGTGACCGGCAGCCAGATGGTAGGAGAACTCTGTCAAGCTCATTGCAACGCACACGCACCGTTGGACCTGGTTGAACGAAGACCAGCAGCAAGGCCACGCTGTGGTATCGCCCTCCCAGCTTGAATCGGCCCCAAATTCCGTCGCTGGGACGCTGGTAGTAGCGTACCAGTGCCGGGAAGTGACTGGGCAGCACTTGGAGTCCCGGAGTCGGACATTTCTTTTGTAGGCAGCTACAGCGTCTCTCCGCCGGGCAGATTTGGGCCGTGAGCGAGCCTCGTCCGTGCCCCGTCCGTGCCTCCCCTGCCAGCCCTCCTGTGCACCTCGCCCTCGTGGGTCCAGTCAGTGCGATTCACGTGTCAGGGTGCGTCCTTCTTCCTGCCCTCGCCTGCGCGCTTTCACCCCCACCCCCACCTCCCGTTTGCGCCCCGACCCACGCAGAACCGCACTGTCGTGATGCAATATGAGCATGACGCGCCTAGTAAGCCAGCCAGTTATTCTGGGACGGTTGCCAAACATCCGACGGCTTCGGTGCCGCTCACTCAACACGCATTACACGAGCATTGTCGTTTTATGGAGAGATGAATAGGACACCTGCTACCCATGGCGTGTTTATAACGAGCGCGATCGTCCAGGGAAAGATAGCGTGGACATCCATGTCATAGACCTGCAAACCGAAAAAAAAAAAAACTCACCGCGCAACTAAAATAAGGTGTTCGGCTACACGACGCCCGTCGTCAAGTTGTCGCGTGGACGATCCTGTCAGCCCTCGGATGGGACTCCTCCAACAGGACTGGTAGCCATCCACGTGGACCTGTTGGGCTAGACATCGCGTATTGCTCACTCTGCGACTGGAATTCACTGACAACGATCCGTCTGACGACTTTGTCCGCTCACGGGTCCGTCTCAGGTTGCAAGACCATGATTCAACCTGGCAATCCCGCACAGTCGCATGGTCGTCCACTCACAGCTTGAATGCAACCGCTGCACGACTAATCCCAGACACTCTAATACGATGGCAACTTCGGATCCTTTGACGCAGCAAGACAGACCCATTCTGACGGGCTTCTTCCCCCATTTCAATTCCTGTCGGTCCACGCCCTCGTGGTGATGTCAATCACTCGAGACCTCTGCTCCACGGGATTCCTTCGTCGAATTGCCAACGCATCGGCATCTTTCGCGGTTCGTATATAAACCCTGCCATCATGAGCGTATTGCAACCCTCTCAGAGGTTCACTTCCCCCACCGTATTCTTCTGGTCCACGGATTTCATTCGTTTTCAGCCTGTCACGCTGGTTGGCGACTAGAAATCACCGAAACCTTTCTAAACGATGCGTGCATACTCATCCACCTTCCGAGCATGGGTCTCCGTCGTCCTCGCCGGCCTTGCGCATGCACACATCGCTCCATTTCATCCAGCAATGTACTGCGTCAATGTGATTTGCCGTCCTTGTTACTGTCATCCCATTCCCGTTTACGCACATGGCTCGGCAGGGAACCACTCCAGGGGTAGTGGATTACAACAACAATGCGCCTGTCAAGCCCCTTTACAAGCTAGACTACAGCGAGTATTGGATGCACCACGAAAACGGCGTAATTTTAAATCTCTTCAGATAGATCGCTTTAACTCACCGTGATTTCGCAGTGCGACGAGTTTCCGCCTGACGACGGCGTCTTCTTGGAACTGTACGGTTTCCTACATTGCTTGAATGCGGCTCATAAACCTGACATTGCGCGCATTTTTCCTTGTTTCTTGCTATGCTCTTGATTCTTAAAGTCCTGCTGGACAAAGTTTCACCGTGGAGCTGGCGGACAACCGTGCCCACACCACACTCAACGCTGATGCCATCTTGAGCGACTGGGCGGACGGACAGGAACACCCCGCGGACTATAATGAGGCAGAATGCATTAGGCACCCAAACTGTGAGCATGCGTTTGCTTGCGTTGGCGTGGACATCTGAAGGACTTGGGCTGCCAGTGCATACCCAGAATTACAGCATGGCTGCTGGTAGTTCTTTTGCCATAGCATACAAGGTTCGTTCTCGTATCCCCGCAATCCCCTCTATTCATATGACGGTCGCGCGTATTTTACAGTCAAACGTTCACGAGGTCACACTCGAAGACCTCGTTGTGTTCACCGTGCGACACAAGTGAGTTCTCCTGATCCTCGTCATCTCGTGTGGCATGTTGATCGTTATCGTGCAGTTCCCCGTGGCACCGCGTGACTTCGTACGATGTTCCTTCGGGTATGCCACCCTGTCCCGATGACGGATGTACCTGTGTCGTACGAACCCGGTTTCTTTTTTTTTTCGTTGTGAATGTTGATCATGACTTCACTTTGGCGGCCGACAGTGGAACTGGGTGAGCGGACGATCTCGATGCTAATATTGCCTGCTCATTAGCTGATTCAACTCGGATTTGTATCCCAGATTCCCGATCACTGCGGACAGCCAAACATGTACATGTTCCCCTTGCGATGCAAGGTCATCCCTGATTCGACGTCGCCCAAGACGATTGGCCGTCCGCAGGCGCCTGTCTGGTGCGCAGACGACATTAGGAAATGCGTAGCGGGATCAAAGCAGATCATGATCATGAATCAGAACGAGGGGAACAATATCGAGGTCCCAGGGTATGATTGGAGCGGGTTAGCCAACAGCCCGGCGTACAATGACAAGTGTGGATTCAGCAACGGTGCGTGCACCTCTATGCTCGTGTCGCGACGAACTCGATGACCAACGTTGGTGCGACAGGCGCTCAGAACGACATCTTTGTGGACGCGGACGCGCTGGCCGTGAACGCCTCCGAAACCGGGTCTGGTCCGTCGGTTTTGCCTGCGTCAGGCCCGCAGGCCACGGGTGTGCAGCCGAAACGCATGAAGCGCCAGAAGAGGCGCGGCGTCTCTTGAAGCGCGAGACAACGTTGATTCGTCGGACGCGCTGCGGCAGGTCGTACGAGCGTCTCCCATCCGTTATCAAACAAAAAAAAACAAAACAAGATATCTGCGTATAGTCTTTTTTTTTTTTTTTTTTGTTGGATAGTCTCCCCCGTCTTCTCTTGTTGTCTTTTTTTTTTTTTTTTTTTGTTTGGCGAGGCGGTGGATCGCACCAGTGGTGCTGGGCACAAGTTTCCGTTCCCGTGGACTACCGTGTTTGATATATGATGTGTATCCAAACGTTCCCTGTACTTTTTGAAACGACCGCTTGCTTCTCGAGTGCCCAAATGGTGCTGACAGGCTCGACTGCTCGGAGGGTACTTGGTAGCGTCGGGGCGGGTCGCCACGAGTCACTTGCCGAGTCGCGGGGTTCGATAGGGTGTTCCCTACCGACTGGCATGATCGGAGGCCAGCGCAACCGCCAGCTCATCATAATATGGTCCTGCGACGGGACCACGACTGACCGAGCGCGGTCGTCCGGGGCGTTGTCGATGGTGATGACCCGGCGGTTCCGCTGGCGGACGGGGGGGGAAGTTCCGGCAGTCATGCTCAGCCCATGGCCTGACGACCAGAAAAATACCACGCCGCGGCATCTCGGTGAGGTGAGTGTCAAAGGTGGTCTCGCAGCAGTGGTTGCGGTCACTACGCACACCAGAGGGGGAATGGAGACGTCAACGGCGCTGTCAGACTTGCCAGCCACGACTCAAGACTACACGCAAGGCCAGCGCCCTCGAATCCCTACATCAGCGATGCCAAAAGAAAGGGATCTCCTCTCCCTAACGCTCAAGGTCGAACGCGACCTCTCGCCCGCCCCTCGCACTCCGTCTTCGCCGCCTCATCCTCGCCGCCGCAAACGGCAACGCCCCTTGTCCCTCCCGCCTCTCCGCACGTCTCTCCAGCGCCTCTGACCCTCTTGCAACGTCCTCGGGCACCATCTCGCGTACAGTCTCCTCGACGATCGGTCCGATAGCGCCTTTCCAATCCCAGTCCGCACCCCGGCGCACCGCTTTGCGGAACAGCTCGCCCAGGAGCGCCTTGTGGACGATCCGCGCCAGGGGAACGGGCGAAAAAAACGCGCGCTGGTGTGCACTAGGGTCTTGGGCACCCGTCAGCATCGTGACCGTCGGTATTCGCGTCTGTCGTTGTGGGGAGGAGACGTGGGGTTTTGGGGGGAAGCGGGCAAGGATGGGTACGCAGACCAGATCGTCGTCTGTCGAACGACTGGGTTCGCCCAGGTCGAGAAGATGGGAGACGGTGTCAATTCCGACAGGAGGTGCACTCGTACCTCCGAGTCGGCCGTGTCGGATGCGGTTCAAAAGTGTGTGTAGGTCCGGATCCTCGTTGGGGCGGAGCTGCATGAGAAAATCAACGAGACGGCAGGAGTCCTCTGGGATGGGAAGACTCGTCTCGCGTCTCATACGGTGCAGAAGACTCACAAAGACGATGAGATAGGTCTGGAGGTTTGGTTGAAACCCAAACGTGTGCAAGGCGTGGAGGACAACGAACGCGGCAGCGTAATCCTCGCGTGCCATGAACGTTCGTAGTGCGAGATGGAATGCGGACACGGAGACGACGGTCGACCGCTCCAGAGGTTGGCCATTGGTGCATTCGAGGTGACACGTGAGCATCTCTCGAAAGAGTCTCCGAGGTGGAACGGCATCCTCTGGACGTTTGTGTCTGCGGGCCATGCGAGGGTTGCTGAGCAAATTTGTAGCACGGAAGAGCATCTTGTAGGTGACGTCGTTTGGCGTCAGGCCGGGGGATCGCTTCTGCATGAAAATGTGGTAGAGTGCAAATGCTTCTTGATACCGATGTTGGACAAAGTTGACGCGGATGAGGGCGTTGAAGACGTTTGCATCTGGAGAGACGCCAGCCGATTTCATGCGAACGAGCACGTCCTTGACGGCGTCGGCATTGCTGGGGTCGATGTCATTGAGCGTGCTGATAATGATCGAATACGGGGCCACGTCCGGCAGGACGCCCTGGACGCCACAGGTGTCTTCAAAGACCTGAATCCACCACTGTGCGGCGTCCAAACGGTCGGCGCGCATGTTGATGCCGGCAAGCTCGCCAACGAGATCTGGGTACTCACTCAGTTTGATCCGGCGTATAGACACGAAGGCGTGCGCAAGGTCGTCTACGAGTGCGGCTGATGCATGCTGGACGTCGATGAGATAATGCACGAGGTCCATGAATGCGGGGACATTGTACGCCTTTTCCTCAAAGAGCGTTTTCAGGGGCGGGAGGATTTCCCCGGGCTTTGTCGCTTGCTGGGCGATCTTGAGCGCGGCCATGCGGAGGGAGAGGGAATGGACGGCGAGGAAGCCCTCCTTGAGCATTCGGTCATGAAGAGCGAGCGCGACGTCGAACAGGTGTCTCTCCAGGGAGAAGCGGAGGAGGCGCATGAACGCCGTGGAGCGGTAGGTGTTGTAAAACTTGTCATCGGAGAGCTTGGACATGAGATAGGACCCGAGCGTGTCGGCGCGCGGGGTGAGCAAGAGCCTGTCAGCGCCAAAGAGGAGCGAGTTGACCCTGGCCCTGTGGATTTTCTGAGACGCAGCCAGCGTCTGCACCGAGCGCCTGCAACTGCGCGCGATCACGACGGGGAGGGACGAGAGTCGTGCAAGCATGTGCCATGCAATTTCGGCGCACTCGACCCCCCCTCCCACACTCCCCGTGATGTGACACTCATCACGTGTCTGTGACAACCGCGTCTCCCTCCCCCCGCCATGGCGCACGAAGAAGACCAATACCTCGCCCTCGTCCGGCGCGTCATCGCCGAGGGCGAGCCCCGCGACGACCGCACCGGCACCGGCACACACGCCATCTTTGCGCCCCCCGCGCTCCGCTTCTCGCTCGCCAACGGCGCCTTCCCGCTCCTCACCACCAAGCGCACCTACCTCAAGGGCATCGTCGAGGAGCTCCTCTGGTTCGTCCGCGGCAAGACGGACGCGAACCTACTCTCCCAGCGCGGCGTCAGGATCTGGGACGGCAACGGCTCCCGTGCGTTCCTCGACAGCCGCGGGCTCGCCCATCGCCGCCAGGGCGACCTCGGCCCCGTGTACGGGTTCCAGTGGCGCCATTTCGGCGCGCCGTACGTCGACTGCGACGCCGACTACTCGGGGCAGGGCGTCGACCAGCTCCAAGAGTGCATCGACAAGATCAAACACCGTCCCACCGATCGGCGCATCATCCTCAGCGCCTGGAATCCAGCGGGTGCGTACACGCGCGATCTGCGCTGGATGGCGTATTGACCTCGCGTTGGTCCCCTCAGCGATCCCAGAGATGGCACTCCCGCCGTGTCACATGATGTGCCAGTTTTACGTGCACACGCCGCCCGCCGACGGGGGCCCAAGCGGTCTCTCCTGCCTCATGTACCAGCGTTCTGCCGACCTCGGTCTCGGGATCCCGTTCAACATTGCCTCCTATGCGCTCCTCACGCACATGATCGCGCACGTCACCAACACCAAAGCCCGCGAGCTCATCATTCAGCTCGGAGACGCGCATGTCTACAAGGACCACATCGCCCCGCTGCAGACGCAGCTCGAGCGAGAACCAAAACCGTTTCCCACCATCCGCTTCGCGAGAGAGATGGATCACATCGACGAGTTCGAGTACGGTGATGTAATAGTAGAGGGGTATGACCCACATCCGACGATACCTATGAAGATGAGCGTGTAGCAATAGGGAATGCTTTCCGGTGTACAACTGAGATATCTAACAGGCAATGCAACGATTAGAGAAAAAGAGAGGTCAAATGCACGTGTCATCGAGAGCAAGGGGACAAAGGAAGAGACCGGCAAGCCTGGTCAAATGGCACCCGCACCTGTCTCATCGCTCCTCTCAGACAGCCTGGCACTCTTCCTCGGCCGCCCACTCTCCAAATTATCGCTCACGTTCCGCCCGCGCTTGCTCCTCGGCTTGCGCGTCGGCGACTCGCCCCGAAAGTTGGGCGGCACCGCCGTAAACTGGTTCTCCGAAAAGCTCGACGACCTCCCCAACGCCCGCGAAGGACGCTCACCACCCGCGGACCCCAGCCCCAACCCAGACGCTGACATCGCCGACCCCGTACTGATGTTCCGCGTAAACGAGCGCGACGTCGCCGGAGTATCCCCGAGCGTCGGCGTCTCGGGTCGCCACACCTTGACCGGTTGTAAATCGAGGTCGTCTCCTGCCGCCTCCGTCGTGGATGCCACACCGCTGCCATCGCCACCGCTCAACACGTCCGGTTCGAACCCTTCTCCTTCACTCACGTCCACTTCCGGAGCGTCCTGGGCCTCCGGTGACGACGAGCCAAGCTGCTTCAAAATGTGACGATACGCCGCTTGAATGAGCCCATGAAACGTCCCGTCCTTGGTGTAGATCCGCAACCAGAGCTCCGCAAACGAGGACGGCATCAACAGCGATATATCGCTGTGATCCGCCTTGGCGCACTCTGGAGCGAAACGATGCGATCAAATTACAGCGGAAAATGGGAGCGACACGGCACGCACCGTACGGCTTCTTCTTGGAATAAAACGTCACCTCGTCCAACGGGTTTCGTTCGCCCTTGCCATAGTGCAACAGTGAGCACGTCACGAGCACGTGGTTCGTCGTGAGCTGCGCCACCAGCTCCTCGTCCACCCCCTGCAGTACGCCCGACTTGGCGACCGCGACGATGGCCTCTGCGGTCACGTTGGCCTCGATCGTCGTCTTGTCAGCGTGCGGAAAGACCTTGAAGTCGACGACCTTGTAAAGGTCGCGTGAGCGGATGCGCTCAACGATGGCGCGTGCAGGCTCGAGCTCCTATGCGTGCATGTCAGCACGCGGCGCACGACGGGCGACGGGCGGTACGAGGAGCCGCTCGAGAGCACACGCACCTCTTCCATCGACTCTTCGATCTTGTTGAGGAGATTGTCGTTGAGGTAGACGTACCGCTTCGGGTTCTCGATGTGGTCTGCAATTTTAAGGAAGGGTTCCGCCACGAGGAGGGCATCGATAACCATGTGTTCGATCGCCCTGGCTGGGTCCCGTCTCCGTGATCGGCAAACAAAGCATAATGAGCAAATGACACACTGGTTTTGTGATTATAAATTCGTTTATGGAGAGAGAACCGGGTGTAGAACAGCTCGTAAATCTGGTTGGCGTCCTTGATGTCATAGCATATCTTGCCTTCAATGACACGTGCCGACTTGATGAGCCTGGCGCAGGCGAGGGTGCATTGGAAACAAGAGACTGCGCGTCATGTGCACGACGCACCTCGTGATGGAGATGTTCCCTTTGTCGCCGACCGCATGGCAGTCCCTGAGGATATAGTCGAACCTATGCGCCTCGCACGTCACCCTTGCGCAGAGAAAAAACGGAAACGGCCACGCACTTGTCCACGTCGATCCCATTCCGCACGTTGGCGACGATCTCGAACAAGAATGGCATCTTCTTCCCGATTCTGCCCACCGTCCGTCAAACGTACTCTGGAGCACGAGCACTCAAGGAGAAAGACGGACTCGCAGCGTTCCGCGTTCCCCGAGATGAGCGCCTTGACGAGCGCGACCTCGTCGGGCGTGATATCGAGCTGGTACGTCTCCACCATGTCGTCAAACATGGTCTCGCTCGCGTGTTCGTGCTTCCACGTCTTGTTTGGTCTGCACGGACATGAACACGTAAGAGGAGGCAGAGGTGCGCGAAGCGGAGGGCGGACGTACAGTGCTGCGGGGATGAACTCGCCGTCCCAGACGTGCGACCACGGGCCGTGTCCGAGGTCGTGACAGAGCCCTGCGAGCTCGACGCACTCGATGTGCTGGTCGGTGATCCCGAGCGTGTCGTCCATGGTTCTCAGGTGCATCGCCATGAGCCGGGCGAGGTAGCCGACACCTCAGACAGGGCATCAGACGTGTCTCCATGCGCGCGGAGGACCGTTCGTACCAAGACAGTGCTCGAAGCGGTTGTGGGCTGCGCCGGGGAAGACATAGTACGAGAGGCCGAGCTGTTTGATGTACCGCAGACGCTGAAAGTGCTTTCTGTGCACGGATGAGCGCTGGACGGGCCGACGCCGTCTGGGGACGCACGTATCGATGAAGGAGCAGATCCAGGGCGAGAAGGAGACTGCGGGACTTCAATGGCAGATCCGGGGAAGACGTGGGCCCACACTTGCCATAGTCGTGCACGCTGTCCTTGAAGTGCCGCGTTTGGGACAGCCGACAGAGCTCGGTCATGATGGCAGCGAACAACGAAATCCGACCAAACAACAGAGAACAACGTGTGCTACTCGTGCCAGCTACGCGCTATATAATACTGGCTCCAAAGAAACCCGGACCCGAATAAGTTACCAGAGATCCAGGCGTGCCCGCCGTGGTGCATGCAAGGTCTGCGACGCGTCTGATGGACCCGCACCAGGTTCGGCCAGACCGGAATCATACCGGGAAAGTCCTGCCAGGGCCCAAAAAAAGGTCACCACCACCACCGCGTCCACACGTGTGCGACGCACCGTTCGGCTACTGCAGCCCTTGGCGCAATCAGAGGCCCTCTCCGACACACGCGCCGGCTCACTCACCAGGCTGCATCGTCAGATGCCCCATCTGGGCAATCATCGGGTCAGGACCCGTCTGACCCTGCTGGTCCTGCCCCGGTGCGCTCTGTCCGGGCTGCCCTGGCCCTGGCACCTCGTCCTGTAGTCCCTTTTCGTCGCCCGACCCGCTCCCCTTGCCCATCGACGGCCGTCCCTCGACCCGCCTCACAAACTCGCCCCACACCGCCCGTTCGTTGTTGCCCATCGCCTCAAACATGTTCCTCACACTCGCATCCGCCTTGCGGTACACCCCGCGGTGCCGGCACACCGTGCTCTTCACATACCGACACCCGAACACGTGCTCGAACGCAGCCTTCTGCGTCGCTGTCGGTGACTGTGCCACCATCGCATCCATCGCGCGGAAACCAGCCGCGATCTCGGACACGGTGTAGTCGTTGGGCCAGCGCTTGAGGGGCGGGTGTGGGTGCTGTGGAAAGGATGTGCGCGTGGCGGTGTGGGGCGTGTTGGGACTGTAGAGCGGCGTCGGGGGTATCACGGGCGACTGCAAGGCCATCGAGGTCCCGTTGAACGGGCTGCCGACGGGCGTCGACATCTCGTTCGTCTCATTCCCGTTCCGAGTGGGCGACTGGGTATTGAGTGGGGGGCTCGTGAGCGGAGGGGCATAGGGTATCGTCTGGGTCGGGAGCATGTAGCTCATCGGGGGAGGGATGTAGACGTGGGCAGGGTAGTTCTCAGGAAAGTAGAACCGTTTGGCGGAGGGGACCTCGGCAGAGTCGGCGAGGGGTCGCTTGAGCTGTGCGGGCGGGGTGGGCGAGGGCACGGGGTGCGCAGCGGTGGGGGACGGCTGCCTTTTCCTGACCTGCAAGGCAAGTTCCTCGGCGAGACCGGCGCATTCGTCGTCGGACAGGCCGGCAAAGAGGCTCTTTCGGAGCTTGTACAAGAGACGCTGCTCGGACTCGATCGTGCGCACGGTGGTGATCAGGTGCTGTTCCCAGTGTCCCGTCGCACTGTTGTAGGTGTCGATGTACGAGGACGAGGTCAGTTCGAGGTCAGATACGACGGAGGGATAGTGAGAGAGCGAGAAGAGGGGGAACGTGGATATTTCGTGCGTGAGCCGTATGGGGTCGCAGTTGGACTGAAAGGGGTCAGTGGGAAGAGATACATCGAGCCAGGATAGCTACCCTGTACCAAATGACGAGGGTCACGGACCGTTTGAGGGCCTGTTCCAGCTGGGACTGGCGGTCATCGTGGGGCTGAGAATCCGGGGAGGAGGGTTTGGCGTGTGCGCGGGTGCCGACGTGCTGCAGGAACGGCTGGGGTCTGGTTGCTGCGAGGGTGTGGACACGGTCGATCTGGATGGACATTGGCTGGCAGACATGGCTCAGATGATGGCGGGATGACGAGAGCGCGAGCACCACCTACTCTCGGTCCACTGCTCTGACGAGCTCGGTTTCAGCGGGACAAGCTCCAAGTCCACGAGGCCCACCGCTTTCTCACGACGCGTTCCATCGAGCTGCAGACAGGCAGCCGTTGGCCTGATGGCCGGTTGGATCTTGGTGGTGCTGGGTCCGTCTTTGCCCAGGTCGAGTCGTTCGCTTGTTGGTGTCGGTGCAACAAGGAATCGACGTGGAGCGGTTCAACCTTTTGTCGGAATGGCCAAGTGTCTCTCAGGATGGAACACTGCCAGGCACACGTATCTGATATTATCTTCCGCGTAGGTACCTAAGCTCAACTTTTGTAGGTATCGACCGCCAGGTACTTTCCGTGCCGCAGCTAGTCAGGATGGATGTCACCGGGCCGTGTCGACGTCTGGCTCTAAAGCACCTGACGAAATACGTCCCGGATATGCCCGTAATGCGTAAGTTGGTCGCGCGTATTGGTATGTTACATTGTTTCTCTGACTCAGGCCCCACATTGGGTCCAGCGAAAAATGGTGCGTTTTTGCATTCACTAGATACTGGAGGGTATTACCATGGAGCGATAGAGACCAGCGGGACGTGACTTGAAGCGATCAGGACCATTGCCTATTTCACTCACATTTGTAGATGACTGCAATGACCATGCACTGGCACCACTGGCTGAAACACCCGCGGCTCGTTCCGCTGCTTGTCGGTCGACTCCGAACGCATTCATGTCGCCGGAAGCGTCTCGCACTTCATCTATCAATTTCCTCCCGGGCTCTTCACGTTTACTTCGTGCGACCTGCCCTCTCTGGAGTATTTTGAAATCAGTGCCAAGGAGCTCGGACCAGCAACAGCTCTTTTCATCCAAGCTTGGAGCTTGCCACGAACTTCAAATCGTTTGGATATATCGCCCCAGGTAGTTTCCTGAACGATCAAGTTACCCCCCCATTAGAAACGATCGGCAGAGTTATCCTTCCAATTTACTCAGTACGGCACGACAAGCTACATGCTATCCCAATACCTCGAGTATTTTCCCTTTGCTGAAATGTAATTGGCAACTACCTAATTGTGTGCTCCCTGAACATCGATACAGAGATCCCTCCAGGTTCTGGTCCCATGTGTCTTTGAACACTCCACATCCATCAAACTCTCTGACCAGCCACATGGATGTACTATGATCAGCATTCTCATCCTACCTCAGCTCAAAACACTCAAACTTGATGCATGTAGGGGTTCTAGCAGGTGTTCCTGGGGTGCATCCTGGCACCACTGCAATTCCTCAAGTCTCATCATATGGTTGGGGTACCCTCCAGCACCTTTTGGTCCAGGGTATCTATCTTCCAGATGATGGACTTATGCAGTGCCTCAAACTCTTGCCCACACCCACATTGCTCCACTTTGGTTCCTATCAACAATCACAGGACATGACCAGTTTGATTCCCCAATTGACTCATGGAACAAAACAAGTTGAGAACAGTGGACCACTGGTGCCAGTGCTGTGCAAGATCATGTTGATGACTTCAGTGTCAGAGCATCTAAGCCTGATGCTGTCCATATTTTGGTCATGTGCAGATTGTTATGCATGTGCTACAGGGGTGGTCCTACTGCAACACATCAAGATAGCATACTGTACATGTTTCTGGACATTGTCAGGAATAGCAGGTTTGAGAGGCTCTGAGCTGAGTTAGGATGGTGGGAGAATGAGGAAAAAGAGATCAGAGACAAGGAAGGGGATGATGAGAGATTGAAGGCATCAGCAGTTATTGATTTTTCATTTTGTTGTCAGATGGATGACAGCATTGACAACTTGTAAGTATCCTGATGCTAAAGGGTTGGAGTTTGTGTTTCTTTATATTATTGGCTGCCATGTGTAGTGACTTAGAGGGGTGGATGTTATATATATGTATCTTCTTTTGGAGGATTTTGTCATCACCAATTTAACTCTACATGCTGGCTGTGGGACAAGATAATATTACTGTAGACATTATTCTTACAGTGTGGGTGTGGGTGTGGGTGTCCAGTGCTCATACCCACACCCACATGACATCCATACCCATGGTATTCCCTAGCCACAGTTGACCTCATTGCACACCAGATCATACACCAACAGATGAAATGTGCCTCACCCCCTGTCCATCCTGATGACTTTGCAACCACTGTTGGTGCCTGTCTCCAAGGTGTCACCAACCCCCTCTTCACCCACCCTCTATGCTTTTGACCCCCTTCATCATTTTCTTGAATTCTACTCATCCTATCCATCCCAATCTCACTGCATCAAAGGTTCTCCATTCCTGTCTCATTACCATAGAATTGGAGCAATCTCCTTTGCAGTGATGTTGGCAAGTCAGTAGATGATGGGGAGAGCAACTTAGAGCAGTGTCTGCCAGTGGGGACTCATCTGACAGTGAAGAGGCAAGCTAGAGGTTGGGGATGAGCCTCAAGCTGATGGTGGAGGTGGAGGTAAGGAGATGGCCTTGAAGCTTGAAGCAATGCTCTACAAAATGTTACACTTGGCGCGGGTAGCGTCGAGCATAGACTCAAAAGCCTGGTCGTTGGTTCAGTGGGTACGAGGGGAAACCGCAAGGACGAGAGTCGCTTAGCGGGTCTAGGTTATCTTCCTAGGAGCAGCGCTCGCTAGGTGGGCAAGGAGGTCCGAGGT
>JBBPLS010000251.1:0-32214 GCA_038089895.1 Boletellus ananas | reverse complement strand
ATCTCGTCAGAGGATGTGTATGTATGTATTTATTATTTATGTATCCCATGACAGGAGGGCGTCGGGGCGGTTTGGAGTGCAGCTGTCCCTCCCCTCTGCTGATAAGCCGAGCGGTGCCCGAGAGGCCCGCGTCCAAGAGGGCTAGCGCGGATGAGGAAGCGAACAGGGGGGTGACAGCGATCGCCTCTGGACGGAGGACGATGGAAAATGAAAGACGGGGGGAAGCACCAGGGGGGGGGGGGAATGAGAGCAGAAACGTGTATCAGAAATCCGACACACACGAGCGCGTCGTGTCTCGACTGCACCGGCACACACACCCCTCCTCCTCTCTCTTTCCCCTTCTCCCCTCCACCCCCATTGGTCTCATCGAACAGAAACGACGAAACAAGTCGAATGCACAAATAGGTGTACACATGTGCAAATAAGATCGCTTTGCGCCTGAAACGAGCGGACGGTCTGTCCCTGTGAGCATCCAGGTGCCTTCTTGTGAGCCGGTTGCCATCATCCGAGGGAGACCAAGTCTCCATATCTCCATGCGTGAACAGTCCCCCCCCCCCTCCCCCAGGGAGAACGACCAGATCGACCGCACGTCCAGAAGCAGCGAGGGGACCACACAACGAGGACCCACGGGCAGCGAAGAGGAAAGCCCGAAAACCGAAGAAGCAGACGGACATGAAAACCCTGAGGGTGATGGCCCGTCCAGGGTGGGGAGGGGGGAGGGATGGTGGAACGATCCCATATCGAACGCGCGCAACGTGACACGCTCGCTCAGATGACGATGCGGCATGGGAAAGGTGCCTGCCCGTCGCGTCCCTTCAAGGGGTGTGTTGTCGACGGCCGATCGTGCGCAAGGGACGCCTGCCTGCGGGGGGGGGGGGGAAGGACAAGCCCAGACGTTTGGCTTTGCCGTCATCGCCCATCGATCCGATCGCAGCACCGCGCGCGGGGGGGGAGGGGAAATGGGACCACCCCCCACTCGCACGGCTACCCCCGGGGGTCGTCATCGTGACCGGCAAGCGGCCGGCTCGACACCGCGCCGGGAATCGATCGATCGCTCGTCGCACGCATCACGTGATGCTCTTGTCGACGCGCGTCCGTCGACCCACAGGCACCAGAGACCACGCCGCTCGGACTCGAACGGGACACGGGCACGACACGCTGGCGTGGGCGTGGGTCGCGCGGGACGGGCACCACCCAGCGATTCGAAACGGAAACACCGCATGGGACGAGGGGAAAACGAAAACGGATCCCGCGACACGACACCGTCCCGCGCGAGATCGCGCCCGCATCACCGGGACCCTGGTCGCTCTTCTCGGGCATGCGCGCGGGAGCAGCTCGTAAAAGGGGCTGGAGGGGGGCTGGAGGGGCTGGCGACTGTGGAGTGAGAGCGATCTGGCAGGGGCTCAGACCCGCACGGCGAGGAGCTGCCCGGTGCGTCCATCCCAGCCAGTAACCGCCCCCATCGCCACCGGGCGGCCCATGCCCCGGGGGGCAGATCAGGGCAGTGTTCCCCCCCCCCCCCCCCCCCCCCCCCCCCCCCCCCCCCCCCCCCCCCCCCCCCCCCCCCCCCCCCCCCCCCCCCCCCGTCCCCCCGCCACCCGGCGCCGGCCCTCCCCCCCACAACCCCCCCCCCTCGCCCCCCGGCGGCCCCCGCCCCGGGGGGCAAATCCGGGCGGCGTCCCCCCCCCCCCCCCCCTTGCTCCCCCCCCCCGACCGCGCCCATACGCCCGTGGAGGGTTGACGACACCACCTTTGATCGCCGCTGTCATGTGCGCGTCTTTGCCCACACCCACGCCGACCTGACGGCGCACACGGCCACGGATCCAAGCCGTCACTCGAGCGGGTGGCCGATCGACGCGCGCGTCCAGAGATGCAGACGCGGGCCAACCCGTCCACGATTCAATATCAATGGCAGTGCCACACGATGGTCTGATGGCACACAGGAAGAAAAAGGACACAGGACACAGGGAAAAGAAGATGCGGCTCGGCGCGCTGCCAAACCGCCCCGCGGCGTACAAGGCCCAGCGGGCGACGGAGATGGCCGTCGTTCTTTTGGGACGGTCTGGTGAGATAACCCAAACGTAACCTAAACTCAACTTTAACGTCGCTCCTCCCAGACCGTTTATTACACACGCGTGCGGTGCAGTCTACGAGTCACCGCGATATAAAGGGGCAAAGGAGTGCGAAGAACGAAGACATATCTAGTATAGATAGATAGGCGGTGCCAACGCCGCCGAGACCCTCGGTCCAACAAGGAAAGAAAACGGACGAGGGAACGTGTCGCGAAATGAGACATGTAATATGTCAAGAAAGATGAGATGAGATGAAAGGACAAGATGCAGACGGAGGATGGATGCCAACAAACAATAAAGCATGGGCGTGATGCGAGATCTACGATGATGTGGTACATGCGCGGGATGCTGTGATGCCTACGTGAAGAAAGGGTATGTGTGTGTGTGTGCGATATCAGACCGAAAAGCCTAGATGCTCAAATGCCAAACAATAATGGTGTCCGTGCAAGCAGAAACAGCAAGATTAATAACTTGATCCAAAATAAAGTGGGGGCTGTGACGCGACACCGCAGAGGGTGCATGGCGTTCATTCACGCTTGGACATCGCGAACGCACCCTCAAAGGTCACCGGCTCGCCAGGGTGCCCCGTCGTCCGCCAATTCCCAACAAAGTTTTGCCCTCCCACGACATAGCCAGTAAAGATCCAGATGCCGAGTGCAGCAGCATGCGGCATCGTCTAGAAAGAAAGGAACCGAGGTCAGAGAGGCCGCTCCGTGTGATGCCTCGCCCTTTCCCGTTCGGCTGCGCACCGCAGCGGGACGGGAAAGAGGACCGGAACGCACCTGAGGAACACGAATCAGCGCAACGAGCCCATCCCATTCGCGCACGCGGCCATAGAACTTGTAGGGGTTCCAAGCCTTTCCGTGCCGAGCGTCCGTCTGGAAACCACGCCCGGTGAGCACGCGCAAAACAGAAATAGCGACGGCGAGGACGCACCTCCCCAACGAGGACGATGTCGAGAATACCATCACACTTGCGTTTGATCGTCAGCTCGTTCTCATCGCTCACCGCCATGTCCGCGTCCGCATCGCTCGAGCCGTCATCCATCCCGTCCTCGTCCTCTTCCATGCTCTCCTCTGCCAAGGCACTGTCGAGCATGGCGAGGTACTGCATGTCGTTCTCCCGGAAGATCATCTCCGACGTGCCACGGTACTCACACCCACGGCACCTGCTCTCATCGTGCAGGTCAGGACCCCCAGCGACGTACCGACCGTACGTCGAGGTCCTCTCCATGCACGTGATAGAAAGGCCATGCTACGCCATTTGGTCACCGTCAGACGTCATCGTGCGGCACGACGCGGGTACACACCGTGTCCTCCTGGATATGGGTCGAGGCGTGGAACCACGCGTTCTGAATGCCACCCGACAGGGCTGGCCGGTTCGGTTCGACATCCATGCAGTGGTATTCGCGAAGACGCATGAACACGGGGGTGGCGATGACCTCGACGGACTGTTCGTTAAAATTCGGGGGCATCTGCGCCGTTTGCATGAGGCGACCGTACAGGCCATCGTCGGGGTACTGTCCAAGGGGGAGGTGAGATCGTGCGCGAGGCAGGACGACCAGGACGCACCAGCATCCGCCCTTGCCAGAGACCGGAAAGAAGACCGGGGGTGTAGTGCGGCCGTTTGAGCGAGACGGGTCTGAAGACGGAGAGGCAGTCGGCGAGGCGGTTCCAGTCATTGTCCCACCGGGCGCTCGGGGCCAGCTTGAAGCGCGCCTCGCGCCCGAGCGTGTCGTCGTCCTTGATCTCCGACCACCACTCCCAGGTGGACTTGGGCACGAGCTTGGCGACCTTGTACTGGTTGAGCTCGTGGATGTCCTCTTGGGTGAGGCCGGATGGGGCGTCGGCGCGGGTTCTCGGGAGCTCGGATGGGACTTTGACGGGAAAGACCTCGCGGTAGGCAAAGTAGATGAGCTTGGCGGCGACGGATGCGAGCGGGACGCTGAGTTGGAGAGCGTTGGCGTGGTAAAAGGACATGGTGCGCGCAGAGTCATGGCGGTACTGGGGATAGGGACCGTGTGCGGTGATAAACGAGTGCGGGGGCTCGGGGAGGTCGCGAGTGAGGGGGACGGAGTAGTGTATGTGGGGAGCGAGGTACGCCGCGTACTGGGGAGGGATGAGGCAAGGCGACACAGCACGGACGGAGGGACGCTTACGCGGACGGGCATGAGGACGAAGGGGAGGATGAGGCTGATCATCTGCGCACGTTGTGCGCTAGTCTCGGCCATGAGACGCTCTGACGGGGAAGTTGGGAGGGAAGGGGGACGGGAAGAGGGAGGGCTCACCTTCGTCCGTGGTCAGCCAGAGCAGCCAGATGGCGAGGGAGTTGACCTCGTTCTCCGCGGGCCAGCCGTCGATGCTGTCTTCGTAGAGACGTTCGCGGACGAAGCGGTCGACAAAGTCGGGGAGACCGGCGGCCTCGAGGTGGACGCGGTTCTTGCCGTCGTTTTCGAGCAGCATGGAGAAACAGGTCCAGAAGGTCCGGACGATGTTGTCGGCGTGGATGTCGCCGCGGCGGACGCACCGGAGGGCGTCGTAGTTGGCGCGGAGCTGCAGGCAGAAACCGGGAGCGTCGAGATCGCCGAGACGGCGGTTGGGGGCGGACTCGTCAAAGGAGATGCGGAACATGCGGGCATAGAGGTGGCTGTTGGAGGCGAAGCCGAGCGAGGCGTAGAAGTGCTTGGAGGTGAGGAGGAAGGCGAGCACGGCGGAGGGGTCGTCGTGGAGGTCGAGGAGGACCCTCTCGACAAGCTCGAGGGGCAGACGGTAGATGGGCGCGGCCAGGGGGGTGGGGAGGGGTGGAGAGTGGGGGAAGGCGCAGGGGTAGATATAGGCGGTGGTGTGGTAAACGGTACGTATGATCACCAATCGGCGCACCCGAGCATGGCGTGCCTGCTAATTCGAGCATGACGTCCCGCTGAGATCACCGCGCGGGCCACCCAACGGCCACTGCGGGCTTTTCGCGCTGCCTCGATAACGTGTGTGTTCGCGGCAGAACCGCCCCAGAGGACGACTGCGGCGACGACGACGGATGGGAAATCCGCGTGCGGTCTACGTAACCTGCCCAGTGGAGCAGCTGCCAGCGCCTGGCTCTGTTGGGCAGGCCAGCGCCGAGTGCCCGGCATAAACGCCGTTTCAAGTCTCCGTCCTGAAGCTGTGTGGAGACCCCCGCGCGCCCCACCGGCACCGCAATCGCCCCGATCTCTCCTTATCGCCGGTCTCTCCACCGCCGTCGGGCTGATTGGCGTTCCTCTTTTCGTGTCCAAACCCGCGCGGGCGGTGGCGCGTCCGTCCCAGCGCGGGTGCCCCGGCCCGCCCCTCCGCCACTTGAGCACGCATGTCCGTCCCTCGGAATGGAACGCGCTCGTGCATCGATCCTTCGTTCGCGTACGCCTCACCCTCGATCATGTCCATCGTTCATTTCCGTGCCCTGTCTTCGCCATACGCGCATTGACGTACTCCCCCTGCTCGGCTCACGTCCTCTGGCGTTCCCGGGGGTGAGAAACCCGGCGTACCAACACGAGCCCGGTAGCGCTTGCTGCATGAAACAGATTGAGCGTGTTCGGACAGCTGATCGCCGTCGCAGTCCTGCGAGCCTCCTCAGGTCGTCCTTTCTCCACATTCCCGCGGTTTTCGGACCCGGCCCTCTGCTGCTGTTTTCGGCCAGGGCGCCGCTATGCCGAGGGTCTGATGGGCCTCGTCCAGCATGCCATGCGTAGCCCACTGCCCTATCCATATGCACCCTCGCTCGTCCGTGACCTTTGTTTCAGCTCTCTGCCTAGACGCCCGGTCCCCCGGGCTCCAAAGCGGTGATGCTGTGACGAGGCCGAGATGGCATTCACGCCGCCCTGGTCCCTTGCCGCGAGCGCTGCGCCGTGCGCTGCTGATACGCGTGCGCGCGCTGGCGGGTCTCTGATCGTCGAACCGTCCCCTGCCCATCGAGCACATTCTCTGGCCTGTCACTCGCCGGACGCGGCGCGCTCGAGGGTGCATCGAAGCCTTCAATTGGGGTCAAATCCTCCCCAAAAATGGAATGTGACTCTCTCCGCTGGGGGATCGTCACATCGGACGGGCCGACAGCGCACTCGAAAATCCAATATAAAAGACGGTGGGTCGCGCTCTCCCTCTCTCTCTGCTCCACCCACCATCCCGCCCCCGACCACCATGCAGCCCACCCCGTCCACCCAGACGTTCCGGCCCTTTGCTGACGACTACAGTCCCCCCCGATCGAGGACGACCGCTGCCTCGATCTGGGCCCCGCAGCCCCAGCAGTTGGACGCCACCTGGCCCAACGCCAGCGACGCGTTTCCACGCGATGCTGAAAAAACGGCCGTCCGTCCGCAGAGGGCGCTCCGAGGATTCAATCCGGCCTTTGGGAGCGAGGACGTCTTTGGTCCACTCGGCCTCGTCGGCCCACCCCGCAAGCGGGACATTGGTGCCATTGGCGACGGGCGGAAAAGACAGTGCCCCGAGTTTGACGATGACGCACGTCTGATTTCTCGTTGTTGGGCGCGCATATACTCACCTTGGCGGTCGGACAGCACGTCGAGCAGCTCTTGCGCGCCCTCAATCTCAACTCCCCCGCGCCCCAGCAGCCTGCGCGTGTCTTGAACAATGACACCACCAACTTGTCTGGTTCCCCTGACGTGTCTCCGAGTTCGACTACATCCGCGCTTTTGACGCCCACAGATTTGTCACCCGCCAAGGCTCCGTTTGACCTGAAGATCACCCCGCCGTATGAAGTCTCGTCTGTACCCTCTAGTGTCTCACCATCCTCTCTTTTGTTTGATCTCGGCTCTCCCCTCAAGGCGCGCGATCTGTTTTCGGCCGTTCACTTGCCGCCGTCGCGTCTTCAGGAGTCTGCAGTATCGTGCGCGCTGCCTTCGGGCGGCCTTCCATACTTGGAACAATATTTGGAGAATGCCTCCCCTGCGTTCGGTACTCAGCCACTGTATGATAGTGCTTTCCCCCAACTTGCCCGCCGACCGGACCTCGCTAGCGTCTCCTTGACCACGTGGCGTCACCAACAACAGCTCCCGGAGTGGCGGAGGACGGAGGAAAAACCCATGGGTGATTTCTCGATTGGCCTCCCCAGCGAGGAGTCCCTGAGGACGTCTCCCCCTCAAAATACCTTCTCCCGTCAAGGGTCCGCGGGAGCACACTCCCACGAGGCACGACATCTTTTGTTCATTAAAAACATAATAATATCAACTAATATGTTCATGTGTCTTTTTCATTCACACAGCCGATCAACTTTTTGTCGCTTCTTCATCCCTCCTCGTCCCCACCCTATCATGTTTTCGTGGCGCGTATCATCAAATCCTCGGACCAGCAGGCCTCGATCTTTCTCCAGCAGAAACTCAAAGTCGCGGACCTCGAGGAACGACACAAGATCATTGATGCCATCTGTGCGCGCGGCTTCGAGATGATGTCCCATCGGTACTTTCCGCCGTTACGACTCGTTACGGTTGATGCGCATTGCTCACTCGTGGTGGGTTCACACAGGTTTGGGAACTGGGCTGTCCAGCGATGCCTAGAGGCCGCTGCAACCGCCGAAGAGCGGCGCAAGATCGTGGGCTGCATGAGGTTTCGTGTTTCGTCACTTTATATGCACTCGATGACAAATTTTGCAGAGGCCGAGTGGTTGAACTGGCGACGAATTGTTATGGGTGCCACGTCCTCCAAAAGGCACTCGATTGCGAAGAAGACGTCAGATTATTGATCGTGTCGGAACTTCTCCTCGGTGATCCGGCGTTGACGTTGGTGAACAAGCACGCCTCCCACGTCTGGAGCAAGGTATATCTCCGTCGCCATCGCCCTGGGCGGAGTAGTGACGAGATGTCTAGATCATGGAATTAAGTTGGACCCCTCCGGCGCCGCCCATTTTTGCTTAGTGAGTTGCTGATATCCCCGTTGAGACATTTGTACGAACTCGATTTCACACGAAAGTGTCAACAAGTCACTCAAGGGAAAGTGGGCCTCGCTCGCGTGCCACGAAACTGGGTCCCTCGTCGTTCAGGTACTGTTTGTGTTTCGGTTCGCGTAACCATCATTCAGTCGCCTGCAGCATGCGTTTGAAAACCTCGAGGAATCTGCAAAAGACGGTATCATAGACGAACTATTGAATCAGGGTCCCGTTGTCTTCGGCGAAATCGCTAAAAATCAATGGGGATCATATTGCATCCAACATAGTGCGTGCCTCCGCCCAACCGCATGTCAACTGCTGACGGATGCACACTAGTCCTCGAACATGGGTCCCCCAAACACCGTCAGATGTGTCTTGATCACTTGATCGCTGACTTGCTGGACTATGCGACGAATGAACAAGGATTCAAGTCGGTCACCAAGGCGTTCAAGGAGACCGGCCCAGATACGCTCTCGAGGATCGTGAAGCGGATGTGTGAACCGGCGAAAGGGTCAGTGACACACGCCCCCCCTTGAGCGTCGTGCTGGTGCCAACATTCCCTAGCGGTCGTCGCGCCATGATTGTAGACCTTGCCCTGTCCGTTACGGGCAGTCAGCTCATTGCGAATGTGTTACCGCAGGTGAGTTGCCTTGAACCCTCGAGAACGTGAACGATCATTCCATGCGCATCGTTCAGGTCGACAAGGATCAACGTACGATGCTCTATGAATGCATCAGAGGTCATATCGTGACCCTCCGTGGATGCAAGACAGGGTCCAAAGTCATTTGGCTTTTGTATGCCTCTCACTTTGAACGTTTGTGCCATCCTAGGCTGACACCTTTTTCACCAGCGACAGGATGGTTCGTCCTGACCACTCAGTTTATTTCCAAGATGCTGCGACTGATGACTCCCCAAGCGCGCCTATTATGGGTACTAAGTTACTTGTGGACCATCGATTCCGGCATGAAAACCATCTTGGTTCATGGCATTATTTGCAACTTCATTTGCTGTCTGAACACCCTGGATTCCGCCGCCCCAGATTGGAAACCAGACATGAATTTGTGCGCTACACTGGGCTGAATCATCTTCCGCATCGATCTTGCAACTTCTCTGCAACAGCAACTACCATTCTCGATCAAGCACTGTTATAAACGCATTCTTTTCGATGATTGAAATACGCAAACGTTCTACTCCGATGATCCGCCGCACCGAGCTTGTATTCCGCATTGCACGAACGAACAATCTTCGCATCAAACTGAACCATCATTTGTCATTTGATCCATGCTCATTTGCACCGATCCAAGACGTGCGCGTCTCCTTTCCCATTTACCATGCGCTATCAGCCCGACGATCCTTGTTCTGTATCACCCTCCCTGCTGGGTGCAAAAGCTGATGTGCGCTTCATGTTTACTCGATTTTTTTCCACGTCCGCTAGAATTTGCAGCTATCCTGTCAACTAGTCATTTGCATCACGTCAAGTCCAGCTATCACACTGCATGTCCATACATTTATCCTACTGCCCACTGTCATTTGTGTACGTTGCATATATTGCCGCCCGTGTGTTATATTATCAAGTGTCACTTGCTGGTTGTGCATAGAGAAATAGGTATCGTCCTAGAATATGAAGGGAATGCGTAAAAATGAAGACAACCTGTACAATGCTCTTTATGCCACCACTTTGGTGGGCAACACTTCCCTTCTCAGCGCCTCACATTTCACCTCTTGAGCTTCGGCACGCTCAACCGTTTTTGCCAGCTTTTCCTCGCGCTCCTGCATACGCTGTTCCATTCCAAGGACCAGGAGACGGATTTGCTCCATTTGAGACAGCGTAGCCTCGATGGAAGCTTGGGATGCTGCAGGAGGGGGATCGGAAGCATCGGATGACGGGGGAGGTGTCGCCATAGCCCGATTAAAGAGCGACGTTCCCATTGCACGTGCGACAAACGTCGCCGACGGAGGGCCAATGTCCAACACGGTCTAAAGACAAGGCATACGATTTTCAACGTCCCCGATGAAATCACGCCCCAACTGGCGGGGGCGATCAACAGATCGACCTGACCCTCACCTGCCAATTCTCGCCGGCCAACTTTGCCAACGCCTGTTCGAGCGAGCGTTCGCGCGTGCGCACGCGTTCGAGTTCGGCCATGCAACGCTCGTTTTCGCGTTGGGTGCCTTGGAGGATGAGATCCAGGTTCTTGTACTCCTTTTCGAGCGATTGGATCGTCTCCAGGGGGGGTCTCGCGGCGAGTTGCGTTTGAAGGGCGAGTATGGTCGATTGGAGCTATGTACCATGAGGGGGGGGGGGGGGGGCGGGGGGGGGGGGGGGGGGGGGGGGGGGGGGGGGGGGGGGGGGAGAGGGAATGAGCGAGGTGGGCGAGGCGACGAGCCGAAACGAAAGCGGCACCTTGTCGTTCTCCCTGTCCTTGTCGAGGAGCTGTTTTCGGAGGACGTCTTCGACCGAGTGGGTGGTGGGCTCGTCGGCTTCGCGGAGCGCGGACAGGTCGGACTCGGCGAGCGGGGTGGCGAGGTTGAGGGAGGTGCGGGGGTAGGTGCGGACGCTTTGGGCGCGGCGCATGGTGCTAGTGCTGGTGCTGGTGCTGGTGCTGGTGCTGGTGCTGGTGCTGGTGCTGGTGCTGGTGCTGGTGCTGGTGCTGGTGCTGGTGGGGGGATGGGTGTAGGCGGACGCGTGTGCGTGGTGTTGGAGCAGGGGGGGGGCGTCTTGGTTCGGAGAGATCGCGCACGCGCGGGTTCGATGTCACTTTGGGAAATCAATGTTTGTGGCGGTGGCGTGCCAAACGGCGTTTCCGACGGTCCGTAAGGGGACATGATGTATGTGTACCACCCCCCCGCAGCAAGGTCACGCATGCATGCCATGACGTCGTGCGCGGTGGAACGTGCCGACGTTGGCGTCTGGCGTGTCTCGATGCGTCATGGACTCGGACAGCGCGAGGGCGTATGTATGCTGCCGCGTCCGGCGTGTTGGAGATTCAGACCGAGCGCTGCTGCGGCGCCGGCGTTCGCACAACGACATCTCAGGCTGTGGTCGCGGCGCCCGACTAGCATGCGTTCGCACTGGGAACAAGGCGGTCTGACTCGGGGGGGGGGGGGGGGGGGGGGGGGGGGGGGGGGGGGGGGGGGGGGGGGGGGGGGGGGGGGGGGGGCTGCAAGGCCGGCGCTGGTTGGCTTGTCCAGGCCATCATCCATCGGCACATGGGGTGTAACATGATCATGGGATGGCCATCCTCCGACAACAAACCAAGTGCGAACGGCTCGATCGAACAGATCGTCGCTCGAGATCCGCAACCCGTGAACGCGCAGTTTTGCGTGGACGTCGTCCGATCTCGCGACCACGTCGTCCGCGTGGGGAGTGGGTCTGCCCAGGGTGGTGTGGACGGCAATCCAGGGTCTCGTACGCCCAAAGCCTCGTTTCGCCCGTCGAACCACGCAGCGACCGACAACTCGGACACGGGAAGTCGATGGGGCGAGTTACCGACCGGAGTGAGTTTGCTTTGATGGGCATCGCCGATGTAGAGGAGCAGGAAACGGATCGCGCGGTGCGTTGGCGCTCTGAAACTCGGGAACAACGTTTACCGTCGCCCCAGATCGCTATTTCTCTGGGATGCGTCTCTGGAGGGGGGGTCGCCGAGTGCTTGGCGACGCCAGTGGTACGGGATCGATGCGGTGACACGAGTCAGGGTAGAGTTGGGCAGGGTCCAAGCGTGATGTTTCAAGTGCATACAATCCCTGAAAAGAATTCAGCGCAGGAACAAGATCGCGGCTACTCGCGCGCTGATAGGCAACACGATGCCTATGCGTCAATTGGAGTCCCTATTTTACAAAACTCAGGGCCATGTTACGCAAACTAAAAATACACGTTACCTCGAATAGCTGGCGGAAGCTCTCGACCGCGGCGCTAACGGTATCAAAAATAGGATCATCCCAAGGTCAAAGTGGAGGCATGACTATGATCGTTGGGCGTCCAGGGTGAAGACCGCATAGACACAGTGGTTCTCAGGGCGCGAAGCGAGTGCTTCTGATAAGAAAAAAGATATAAAGCGATGTCGGCTTCATATGGATGGCGTTCTATACGCCTCAAAGGGACTGCCTTTCCGTCCGAAATTCGAGTTGCATCAATGATTTGGCCGTACTAGGGTGAAATGCAGTCAGGTACGACGGCAAGGTAGAAGAGAATTTGTATATGCAAGTGGGTCCCTGCCATCTTCCGTGTTTCCGCTGGGCGTAACAGACATCTGCGGTTGTTTGGTGGCGCGCAGCAGTCGGTCACTCCTCGTATTGCCGGGCGGGATCCGGCCAGGAAAAAGGGCCACCACGGTCAATTGGAGGCATGATGTCCCTATAGTGCAAGTTTTATACCTCTCAGTGTAGCCAACATCGAGTCCTTTGCGCCCATGATCTATGCACCCGATCAAACCATTCCGAGTCTGACTTATCACCCTCGCGTTCCCCGTCTTCTGCTAGAGCACTGACACGATTGACTACTATGATATTGCGCACGACCTTGGCAAGGGAAATGTATCGATTCGTGCGACGCTAGAGGAAATGGACAGATTACAAGGCGGGGTGCAGATCTCAGCAAGAATCACGACTTGGCCTTGGCTACGAAGCTCCAAACCGAACAGTGGGTGTTTCTTCATACGCGTCTACTTGCGACTGGTAATCTCAGTGCAGAGCGCGCGACGTTTGAAAAAATATCAACCTGTTTAATTGGTTCCAAGGTACAGAGAATCCAGAAATGTGTGTCGAGACCGTCGCTGGATCTCCGTTTTTCGACATGGCGTTTGGTGATGTAGCTCTGTTTAGCAAGCCTCTGAACGGATCCACGGAGAGCATGGCGCGCGCCAAGGTCAGACGGTGAGCCGCAAACTGGCTGGCCCGGATCGCAGATTCAGTATCCATATCCTGTCTTCGTTCAGGTACCGGACCGATGGAACGACGGTGCAAGACAAACGATCGATGATGGAGTAGAAACCTCGAAATCTATTCGCTGGCAACTTCCTCGTTCCACAACGGCGGGACAGTGAGCGAGTTGGCCTCGCCGCACACGGCAACGACGGATGGAACTCGATTTAGACGAAGACGCAATCAGTTCCCAACACGGTGAATTACTCGACCTGGATGTAGGCGGTTCTGGCGTCGACGAGGGCGTTCGGACGCCCGCTGCATCTAAGATACCAGTCGATTAGCCTTCGAGTCGTTCATCCTTATCATATGTTAGGTGGACCACGTTCAGCCTCGACAAATGTTTCCACGTGATATGTGTCGAAAGTGAACGAGGTCCGCCTCACCACTCGGTGGTGACGACAAACGCTAACGTTATTGGACCCACGGTCAATCATGCCCCGTGGAGCACTCGGGGAGGTAGATGTCAACGTTTCAACCTCGTTGATTGATTGGGATGCTGACACCTCCGTAAGTGTCAGATTGTGTGGGAGTCTGCACTACCGCATCATGCCATAGCAAAAGTCCTCATGTAGCACTGCTTCTGAAGTTCATCGTCTGTGTTGTTGAAAAGCATAACGACGTAACCTGGTGGCCCAGGGTAAGTCGCCGAACTGGGAACTTGAGAGCTTGCGGCGCATGACATAGAATTTAAGCATCAATCTCTTGGCCAGTCTTGATATCGTCGGAACATCCGACCGTGAAAATTCTCTGAGCTAAACGTTGTCAACATCTCCTTGTCAGCAATTCAACAGTTGGATCGGCAGATTGTGATATCATAATGACACACTAGTGAATTGGGTCCCGTCGGAATGAGATCCCGCCTGCAGGTCCACCAACGGGACGGTGGTGGTGGAAGAAGTCCGCTGCACTGTGGCCACGGCCGTCCGATGCTGCTGGCGAGGGCGACGGAACGCCCGATCCTCCAGGCACAGCCGCACGTGATCGAGCCATTCGGATCTGGTGCACGGGGGCCGCAGTGTTATATAATCGGGGTGTTGGGACCCCGGATGCATACGTAACCTCCCACTGTCATCGGCCAAGACGGGAGCGATTTCTTTTTTCCTTGCACACAGCTTCTCCGCATCTGCGACCAGCAAGAGGCGGCGACGACGGCGGCGACAACGACAACGACCACGACACACTCGACGGCTCTTCCACATGAGCGGCAGGTACACGCTGTTCCCCGCCTCCAAGCTCGGGGAGTACATCGTCACTGGCGACATCGCCGAAGGCACCTTTGGCAAAGTCAAGAGTACGTCCCTAGACCGACCGCGATCGTCCTTGCGCTCTCGGTTGATGCCCATTCTCCCCCCCATTTGTCAGTGGCAACGCATACCATCACCGGGCAAAGGGTCGCCATGAAGTACATCTCCAAGGCCGTCATCCACATGACCAAAACCAAGACCCGAGTCCAGCGCGAGGTCGAGTACATGCGTACGCTGCGTCATCCGCATATCATCAAGCTGTGCGTCCACTTCCGGATCATCTATTGTGTGTGTGTGTGTGTGTGACGTGTCAAACGACCTCGCAGATACGAGGTCATATCAACCCCCACGGACATCATCATCGTTTTGGAATATGCCGGCGGCGAGCTCTTCAACTACATCGTCAACAACGGTCGCATGCCGGAGCCGCGCGCCCGGAAGTTCTTTCAGCAACTCATATCCGGCATCGAGTACAGCCACAAACTCAAGATCGTCCATCGAGATTTGAAACCAGAGAACGTCCTGCTGGATGACGACCTCAACGTCAAGATTGCCGATTTTGGTCTCTCGAACGAGATCAAGGATGGCGACTTTCTAAAGACGAGCTGTGGCAGTCCGAATTACGCCGCTCCGGAGGTCATCCGGGGTGGTCTCTACACAGGACCGGAGATCGATGTATGGAGCTGTGGCGTCATCCTTTATGTCATGCTTTGTGGAAGACTGCCATTCGAGGATGACGACGTTCAGACCCTCTTCACGAAAATTAGCCGTGCGTACTGCCTTTTCTTGTCGCTCTGCCGCCTGCGGTTACTTAACTCGATCGGCTTCTCTGTACAGAGGGGTCTTATCATATGCCGAGCGATATCGGCACTGACGCGCGGGCTCTGATCAACGCCATGCTGGCGGTGGATCCCGTCAAACGTATCACCATCCCCGAGATCACCCAGCACCCGTTTTATACGACCGACCTTCAACGGTACCTTATGCCCCTTCCTCCACCCCCAGGTCCAGTCCTCGGTACGCTCTCGGTCCTGGTCACTCCTGCAAAAGCGTTGGATTTTGAGATCATAGAGGGATTGGGCCGGATCGAGGAGGATGTCATCGACGAACTCGCATCGAGGATGGATGGGGTGGATAAAGAGGACATTTGGGAGTGTCTGCGGCGGGACGACGGTGTTCAGGGGAACGCCGTCAAGGTGGCCTACCTGCTCCTACGCGACAAGCGTAGAGCCGGCAGAGATCGTGAGCGTCTTCCCAGGTTGTGGCTGTGTGCAAGAGCTGATGATGTCTAGTGGCAGAGTTCGAGGAACAAGAGCGCGATGCCAAGCTGGCAGCCATGGACGTCAGTCTACGATCATCTCCTCTGGTTGTCGTCATTTTGTTGTGCTCACGTTCAGAATCATAGCCTAGGAACACGATGTCGCCGAATGCGCTGTCGCCATCGGGCGACTTGGAAGACAATCCATTCGAGGCGGAATTTAACGGCGACTATGACGACGATGACATCGACGACGGACTTGATTTCTCGACGCCATCCATGGACTCTGAGATCAATAACTTTGCCGTCCTCAACTCGTCGCTTCCACTCTCTGACCAACTGTCAGAGCACCACCTTACGTCGTACGCCAATGCGAAACGTGCATGGCCCGCTGTGAAGGAAAAGAAGCAACATCGGACGAAATGGCACTTTGGTATTCGGAGCCGGTCGCCACCGATGGAGGTCATGTTGGAGATATACCGCACGCTCAAGATGCTTGGGATGGAGTGGAAAGAGAAGCGCAATCTAGGCGGGTTGGGGGGTATTCGGCCGCAACGGCAGCGATCGAACACAAACGGTGCCAGGATTGAGCGTGCCAAGGAACTCGACGGAAGCGACAACGTCGACTTGAGGGCGGCTGCTAGCGTGTATTTCATAGAGACACGAGCGAGGGTTCAAGATGTCGTGGTGCGTGATCACGAGCGACGATGATGACGATACGTTGACTCACCACGGTACAGGTGCTCATGAACCTGCAGCTCTATATGGTCGACTCGATAAATTACTTGGTCGATTTTCACCACAAAAAGACGTACAAGGCGTCCACGGAACCAGACGCTGGGAGGTTCGACATGGCTAACCCGGACACGCTGCTGCCCGAGACGAGTTCTGATGGACGGTCGATCAAGGACGGTCACGCAGTCAAGGAAGACGAAGTGATCTCCCCGTTCGTCTTCATGGACATTGCCTGTCGTCTCATTCTCGAACTCGCTGGCGGGGGAGAGTAAGCATCGCCCCCTCTATTTCCGGACCCCCCACGGACACGACACACTTTCACGGTTACCATCACATACTCTTCGCGCGCGCTTTTATGTATCCCAACGTCAATCCATTCATCACCCCATAGATTCTTTCCCCTCTGCTTTCTATTGTTGTTGTTGCTGCTGCCACTACTGCTGCATGCTGCTCCTGTTCTTTTTTATGCACTCGTCTGCTTGCCGTCGAGTCCGCAACTCTCCTTCCCCTCCGTTCTCTCTTTGTTTCTTTACCCTCGCAATACCATTGTACTATTATGATGATTTTTTTTATCAGCTTGGTTACTTGTACACACCTGTTGACCAATGCACCCAGAACAGCTATGGACGAAAGGTTGGTGGTTGAGAAAATGCGGACATGTCATGACACGTTCGGTCGTTGATAGGATACCTGACTCTTCCTACCTTTCTGCCTCTGTGGACACTACGAAATAATACGAGCATGGCATGCGTGGATGAATGGACAAATAAGCGACAAGCGGAAGCCTGCATGGTATCATGCAGATTCACGCTCAGCGCGACTCGGGACCATGGCCGCTTTGCGCGTCGCTCGCTCCTACCACGATCCGGCGCCGACTCTCCCATCTCGGGCTCTTGTCATGGGTTCTGTCCGCCACGAAACAGGGCTTGCATCGACACTGGTGTCTGTTGGGACATCGTCTCCGAAGCATTCTGGCTTAGTGAACAACTATGAATTCACCTTTTTGTTTTGTCCCCCAAATTTGATGACTGACGTTGTCCAGTCGACGTGGCGAGGCATCCGAACTTGAATACGGGTCGAAGGTATCCCCCGTCCCTTCTCTCTCTCCCAGCCACTGGCATCCATCGCGAATCGTCGGTGCGTGGTGTACTCGCCATCCTTGTGACCGGGCGGGATCAGGTTATGGTGCGTGTCTCATCCAACGATCGAGTGACTTGTACGGAATGTGTCGCGCAGAGAGAACTCGAGTGCTTGCGTACGGAGGTGAGAAACGGTTCGGCCGCTTTATGCCAGTCACCGTGTTGACGGAAATTCTTGGACCGGCCGGCGACACCAGTCTCGCCATGCTCCAAGCTCCCCCTCTTGCACGTTTGGCGTATGACGCCCTGACTCGGGACGGCAGGCACGTGGTTCGACCGTGCACACGCTGGAAAGGCCCATCGAGCACCGGACGCAGCCGATTCCGAGTTTCGGCGGGTATGCCAGCCGCGCGCCCACCGCTGTCGCCTAGGAGCGCCATCGACTGTGCCATCAGCCAGATCGACGTGCGCTGCGACTCATGTGCGACTGGAACGGCGCATCAATCCGGCAGGTTTGGTGTCCGCTCACGAAGCAACGCCCTCCGTGGGCGGTCTGGCGATACCCCACTCCTCCCCCCCCGGGATGCATGACGCCTGTCGGTGATCGCAGTCCCATTTTCGTATCGGACGGCGATCCTGGAGCACGCCATTTGCCACAGGATCCCACGTCATGGGCACTCCGCGTGCCATGATCCTGTACCGGCGGTTCGGAGCTCCCTGCGACGTCCGGTGGGGCAAACGCTTTCGTGTCCGTTCCGGATAGCTGATAGGCTGGTCCGTGGACTATGACACAGTGACGCCACAGGGATTGGTGTGTTCGACGCACCGCTCCAAGGCGGCGTTGTCGCTCTGCGCCTCGGCCGAACGACCGCAGCGGCGCGCACGCGGGTCGACGGATGTGTACCAGTCAGTGTCGGTGTCGGGAGACGTCCGCGTGCAGGAGTGTCCCTTGCAGGTGCTCGCGCTCGCGCACGTCGACGGTACCTTTCCGGGGCATCCTTCCGTGCACCGCGGTCAACTGCACAACCGCGACGCCTTCTTCAGAACGTGGCCCCAGGTCAAGACGGAGATCAAGAGCCTGAGGTGCCGCTCTCAGTCCTTTTTGATATTTCCAACGACGCGCCCCGCCTGTTGGTGGACGACAAGGTGAGGGTCCCTGATCTGGTATCGGTGGGCCCTGTACTGCCCTGATTCTCGATATCAAGTATGAGATCCTCGAAGCCTCTGACCGTCCTGGCGTCTATATTGGCTCTCGTATTGGATTTGTTGCAACTGGTCACATGCTGCACTTTAGGAAGAGAGCGATGCCCACTGCAGAAGAATATCTCAAGTCAAAGGGTTCGTGCATTCAACCCAATGAGAAAGTTACGGCCGTTCGCCGGTCAAGGTGTCTTTGCGCAACAACGTCAACCGACACGTCGACTACCTGATCGAGCATCAGCGTTCGAGTGAATGGCTCTGAGTGGAAGAATTACTGTTTCCACACCGTTCTTCGCACCGTCGACCTAGCTGATGCGGGTCTGAGCACCCCGCAGAAGAATGCGTTGCGCGCACTGGATTAGAGACCCGCGGCCAAGATAACGATACTCTCCAAATCGGACTGGTGGTACGCGAAATTGGGAATCAGAGGCCGCCAATCGTTCCCGGACCTGCCCATCTGCACCATCGTCTCTCCGTCATGCGGCGTCGACGAACGAGGCCCCGAGGATCGATCGAAGGTGCTCGTCGCTCGTTATGCCTCCCGCATCCGTACCCTTTCTGTGAAGAAGGAGAAGCTCACGTCGCTCGTGCTTCGGAACCTTGTGGAGGCGCACAATGAAGTAAACGTGGAGGCTGATGGTACAGAGAAGCCGGGTGGGCGAGTACGTTGACATGCATCTCAAGGTCTGGAAGCGCGACGACGATGCAATGGGTCGGTCGTCCCTCCGTCTACCATTCTCCGTTAACGGCGCCCTTCCCCGTTCGCTTGAATCAGACGCGTTTGCGTACTTCACATCTGGAGATTACGGGAGATTCGATGCTTTGCTCGACGTCCCCGCGGTCGACGGTTGCTTGCACTTTGCAGGTGAGGCCATGGGGACATGTCACGGGCAAGTGATGTCGAACAACGTGACGGAATGAACTTCAATTTGACTGCTGTTCGTACAGTTGGGTCGTCGGTGCGCTGGATGGCTCAGGCCCACCATGCGGACTAAGAAGCTGGAGGCAAGAACTGGGCATGCAGCAGCGACTCGTCGCTCGCTGAAGGAGCACAGCTTGCTTGACGAGTATCTCGGGTTGGTCAGTGCAGCCAGCCGCGTGGTTCGAGACACTCGGACTGGTTGAACGGTCGGGGTATACGTTGTCCATGAATACCGAGTTAAATATTGCACCCAACTAACCTACCTATTATATGTGCATGTCGAGGCGAACAACAATAACGAGGAAGGAAAAAAAAAAAAAAAAAAGAGAGTACAAGGCAAAAGGAAGAGGCCAACCTAGCTGTCGTCGTGTTCAAAGCTGAGACTGGCACCAGGGAACTGGGCCTTGATGATGTCCCAAAGCCAATACATTGGCGTACCAAACGTAATGTCAGAGAAAACGGTTGTACCCACGCCACCAGTGAGGAGGGCAACAAACTTGCCATGGGCGTCGACGATGATCGATCCAGAGTCTCCACACTCAGAGAAAAAATGAGGAGCTTTGTCATAGCAGTAGACTACCGCTTCCACTGAATTGCGGTTGCCTGTGGCAGAGTAGCGGCGAATGTGGGACTCGAATCCACCCAAACAGCCCATCGTGGTGAGTGTGGTGAGTCCGTGTTTTGTAACGTATCGCGTGGGGCCACCCTTGTTGTCTTTACTGTCGGGAGTGCGCATCTCTTCGGCAGAGAGGATCCCTCGGAATTTGAGGAGATGATCGTCTGTATAATCGAGATCGGACGGGACATCATCGCCAGGGTACATCAATTTGGCGAACTTGGCGGCGTTGATCTCAGGGCCTGGAATGTGAACAGGTAGGTTAGAACGCATTTAGCTAAATGGATCAGAACACACCCAAGTCGAGCGCGTTACCCCTGAAGTTACGCGAGAACCTCTTTTTTTCGAGCTTGACGACGCAAACATCCTTTGTATAATCATGAGGAGGGGTTGCGACACTGATAGGAGGTGCCCAAACGACATGTCCAATGACCCGGTCTTTCGGCCTCGTCCACTGCTTCTTCACCTTCTCAAGGAACTTCTTGAGTTCCTCAATCGCCATTCGCATCTCGCTTAGCGTGCGTACCACCTCCCCAGCGTTATGGCTATGCCCCCCAGACCTCATCGTTCATGTCGCAACCTGCTTCTCCAGGACACCAGCCGATTCGACCAGGGTGTTGATACGGTTCTGGATGGATGTGAGGAACTTGTCGAAAGATTCGGTGCCCATGAGTACGACCTTCTTCTTAGGCCCACCGGCTTTATCGATGTAAGAGTATGAATCATTGCCTTCATTTTCAGGGAAGAGGACGTGACGCGCCGTGACAGCGTAAAGATCTTCGCCCTCTCTGAAGTAGAATCCCATTGTTCCTTGGATCTCCAGTGTCTTCAAGCCAGCGATTGGCAGGCCAAGCGTGGTTGTCACGGGATCAATGACAGCCTTGAGGGGACTGAGCCTCGAGATGGGTGCAAAGAGTTCAGGGCCGCTGAAGTCCCTGGCTATCGACTCACGGTATGCCACATCAATGTCGAAAATGCCATGGTCCTTGAGGAGACCGAGGATGTCATTAGAGGATTGGAATGCAACCTCGCCGGTGAGAGTGTCTGGCAAGACTCCCACCCAAATCGTGACGGGAGTGGTGATGACTGTCTCATATGGGGCGACCTTGATGTCTCTCTCGTCCACGTCATCCTTGTTAATCCAGCTGAAGCGAACCAGATCGACGGACGAATGCTTGATGTTTCGCTGGTCAAGCAGTTCGACAACCTTGGATCAAATGTCAGTCTGCAAATTCCTGCACTTCGAGAAGGTCACAAACCTGAGAACGAATGGTAGCCCATAGATCATCCTTGCCAAGCTTCTCGTGCTCGTAGGCTGCATAAGACGAGAGTCTTGCTCCGGCCCCAAGGGCGCCGTGAAGACATCCTTGGACGTCCGGAAGACCAACTTCGGACCTTGATGTTTGGAGCCCCGGATACCAAAATAGTATGGGCGGGCCTCAAGCTTGGAGACATCATAGGGCGAGGAGGAGATAGAAGAAAGGCTGGACTCGGAGTGGGAAGCCTCCCAGAGACCACCATAGCTGTCCGAGTAATCTGAATCGGTGACGTCGGATGTGGAGTCCTTCGCGACAGACATCGCAGACTGAAAAGTGTGCTGAGAGGAGCATGGCAGTCGGAAAAAGTAAATACCACCTTTTATAGTTTGAGTTTGCATCAGTGCGTCAGCCGCCTGTGGAAAGCTGGGCATTCACGCCCCAAGTTGCGGGGTGAGGGGACTTCTCTTCCAGCGTGTGCTCCTGTGTTGACATCGTCATCAGCACAGTTATATCCTGGCCTTTGATGACATTGCTGAGACCTATGGAGGCAATGTTGTCAATGTCGACATTCGAACAAGGCAGACGATGGTGTGTACTACATCGGAGTAAAGTCGACAGTCCTAAGTTGTAGGAGTGAGGCTCTAAGAAATCATTAGCGAAAGTCGATTCGGGGAATTTCAAGGGCGTTAACGAGAAGAGACTGAAGTGCTGCACAGCGTCAGAGATCCAAATACTTAACTGAACCATTACCTAGGCATCGAACTTTAGCTTAGTAACAACCAAATAGGGTTTAACGAGGAGAGGCAAGCAATTCGAGATAGATAGTACAGAGGTTGAGAGTGTCCGACAACACGAAGCTGCAGTAATCAACACGACGAACCTACGAGTCTAAGGCCTAAACTGTCGACGAAAGCTAGGAGCTATCAGAGAGTAAGACGTACCTGAATGACGAGTTCACAAATCCAGGGCCTAGACATCAAGGTCGTTAGTTATACGTGCGAAAGAATGAGGTAAGGGAGGGAGAAGAAATCGCGGTCGCATACCCATCGAATCTTGGTGTGCTCAGCTACGCACAAAGCGCTCGATTCGTTAAAAAAGTAGAGAGATGCGCACCGCACTTACCGCTGGAAGGGACACACACATTCACGAGACCTACCTCCACACACTACCTCGAGTGTCCGACTTGCCCATGCTCGGCGGGTCTGGTACCGAGGAAGACGTTCTCATTGAGCGCATCCTCTCCATAGGCGGGGTATACCATTCGGTGATACCCATCTCTGACGTGTTGCCAACCAGTGGCACCCTCTTTCATCACAGCCGCGCCTCGATGGGCCCTCCCACACCGCCTCGAGGTCGAACGTACACTGACGTTTGGAAATGAACCTGCGGACCCTTGCCACACCCTAGCTCAACTCGTACAGGTTCTCGAGTTCATCAGCTGAACGACCAAGTCAATGTGTGCAGGCGGAGACTGCAAATTTCAGTCGCGTTCCGTTGCATTCACGTGTTTGGCTGCGTTAACACCAAATATACCTCCTCTGGGGACGAGTACGAACGGCAAGCATGGGGCGAGGATGGTGGACGGTTTTGTGTTTGGGCGTGGTGCCGAGGCATTTTTTGGTCAAATGCCACGGTTCGTTCAAGATCGTCCGTCCACTCAGGCAGTGAGTACCTTCCTTTCGATGTACCACGAAGGAGGCTGACACGCATATCACAGATGAGGTTGATTGGGCTGTTGAAGGGACCGCCCCGGGAGAGGGCGAGGGCGAGGGTTTCACTGAGCGTGTCAAGATATTTTAGACGCTCCTGTTTTCGGTTCTTTTTAGAGCTGACGAAAATGGTGAGGAAGACGTGTCCATCAATATCAGGAGTTCCTACAGCGTACAAGTGCATGCTGTAGAGTCAAGCTATATAATACGTGTAGCCATTCCTCTGGTGGCGTCGTAGCGCGGGTCCAATGATGACAACAGCCTGTCCTTGAGCGTGACAACGTGTGACCAGCATGGATCCTTTCGAAGTACGAATGCAGTTCCTGAGTCTCCTGCGCAAACTCAGCGCGTGAGTGCATTCGCGTGCTCATTCTATCTCTTCTCGCGCCCCAACCATCTGCAATGTTCCATTAACGGTACGGTGGTGGTATTTCCCATTCAGGACGCAGCTGTCAATCCAAAAAGTGGTCGGATATGCGCTCAAATACTTCTCTCGATGTGGGGAGGACTTGTGGGAATGCGTTATCGAGGAATGCCAAAAGGTGTGTCTCTCAGATCACCTATCCCGTGGACCGTCCCATTTACCTGGTCGTGCTTTGGCTACCAGGGCTCGATCAACCACAGAATCAACATCCTGTACTTTCTCGACGCACTCTGTGAGGCGTCACTTCTTGCGAAAGCACACCAAATAGCGCCCACAGAATCATCTTCGTGCGTCTGTCGTTTTCGATGCTCATTCTCGTCCTCTGATACCACGTACAAGACATGCCAAGCCAGTGAATACATCCCTGTACGTCGACTACGTCTCCCGGGATCTTCGCCAAATTGTGGAATGTGTCGTCCCAGCCGGACGACAGGGTCTTCCCAACCTCACGAGCACGAAACAAGTTCGTCCACGTTTTCATGCTGCCCTCTCACACTACAACCGCAACCCACCCAGATCCTCGAGAACTGGCGAACGAAACGGATCATCGAGCCTCACCGGGTCGACGACGTGATGCAGGTCCTGTCTGCCCGAAAGGCACACGCGCTCGAGACCTCGGCGACCTCTGCGTCCGCCGGCACCCCGACCGCCCGCCCGCCTCCCTCGCGGGGTGCTGTCGGCGCCGGGAGCGACGCCCATCTCTCGCGCGGAGAGATCCTCAAGCGGATCGAAGAGGACCGCGAACGGCACAAACGACTCCGGGAACGACGGTGGGTTCAAGCGCAGCCCCAGATCGTGTCCCGTGACCAGGCCGCGCATCACGACCCCGCCTTGCCCTCCCACGCAACGGAGTCGGGATCTGCGGCGCAGAATGCCTACGCGCTGGCCGCGTTTCTTCCGCTGAGCGAGCGCGAGAATGGAGAGTTGGCGCTGGATATCGAGTTTGAGAACGAATGGGAGGCGACGAGTGATTGGAACGAGGATGACGTGGAGGCGGTGATGGAGGAAAGGGAGTTGTGTTTTCCGCATTTGAGGCGACGCGAAGAACAAGCTGGGGGGGAAGCGGAAGCGGCAGAGGAAGCGTTGGGGGAAGGAGAGGGGGGCGAAGAGCCGATGGATCTGTCGTAGGTGAGTAGTGGTGTATGGAGATCGTCGGATATCCAAAGGAGTCATGGCACTCGGAACGCGGGCACTTTTTCCAAAGACTCAAAACGACAAAAGATACGGCGATGGTGATATTCATCCACCGCGAAGCTTACATGTCACTAGATCTGACAGTCTTGCAATGCTTCCTCTGTCTCACCGTGCACTGTGGTGTTATGTCTATCCGTGCACACCTTCCAAATGACGAGCTATTCTCTACATTTGGGATTAGACCTAAGCTCGAACGTGTTATGGGGTTCAATTCCCTCTGAGGGTACATGGTTTAGAGGGAATTGCTCTCCCATAGTGTCAACGGGTACTGCGCGGCCGTGATCACAGCAACGTCGTCAAAACAAGTCTCGATCAAGTATCCACAGTATCGTACAGACATCGAGCTAACCAACGATCCTACCCACCAACGTACAACATATCCGACGCTCGTTCAATCTGTCTTGGAATCTTAAACCACCTCGTTTGCAGCGCTGTACAACCCGAAATGCTCGTCGAGCAAGTCGTGCTCTCCATCAGCGAGCTCCGAATCGCTGCTCCACTCCCAGTTCTTGCCCCAGAGTTCCTCAAACTTCTTCAGCTTGTGTTTCTGCTTGGTGATCCGGAGGTATTCGTACACGGATTTCCAGGCACTGTCAAGCGCACCGACAACCCAACTGTACGGCGGGGGTAAAACGAGCGTTCACGCCTGGTCCAAACGTACTCACCCATGACGGGTGCTCAAAGCCTCGCCCGCAAGGTGCAGACAGCCGTTCGCTGCGGGAACGTTGAGCACACCATAGAGTTTTTCGTAATTGCCGGGCGAGAAGAACGCGAATGCACCTAGTCAAGGGGAAGAAGAGCCGTCAGTTGAGAACCGAGGAAAGAGCGAGGACGACGGACCCATCGAGTATTTGTCTTCGTTCCAAACCTTGATGTGTAAATCCTCGTACTCGCCGAGCAGATAGTCGTATGTGATCTCGGGGTTGATTTGGCTATGAGCCTCCGCGAGGTTCTGTAGCACGAGTTTCTTGAGTGCGTCCTTCGTTTGCCCGAGGGCACTGAGGCGAGACGCGTCCGCAGTCCGAGTGTAACTGGCAATGAGCACCCTCGATGGGGTATTAGAGTCGACGCCGTAAGACGGATACACGATGGTAAAGATGGGGAGATCGGTGTACGTTTGACCACCAATAATCCCCAGTTTGGTTGTCCACCAGTTCGATTTGAAGAGGATCGCTATCTTGATCGCAGGTCCATAGTCCAGCGAACGCAAGGCATTCTTCTGCAGAATACTCAGACCTGCATCCCGCAGGTCGATGGTGCGGAGAACAGTGAGAGGAACCGTGGAAATGACGTGACCATAATCCTTCCATTCAGATCCGTTCACTTGGACGCTAACGCTAGGATATTTGATGCCCCCGCTGAGTTTCGTCGTGACTTCGCGGATGGCAGTAACTTGCTTGTTGATGTGGATGGAAGAGCTCTTCGACTTGAGATAACCCTCTATCTTTTTCGACAACGTCTCTGTGCCGCCCCTATGTCGGGTAAGATGTATCAAACCAAAGAAACTAGAAGACCTACTCGAAGCACTTCCAATCAACGTTCCCAAACTCGCTATCACTGACTTCTGCAAACGCGAGCGCGTCAAAGACCGCCTCCGTCAGGGCGCGGTCGTATCCATGATCAGTACTTTCCAAAAGGCTGAGCCAGTCGATAACCTCGTTGGAAAGATGTTTTGGAGGAAGCTTGAGGGAATCGCTAGGTAGGTACTTGGACGCCATGTATCCACGAACGGAGTATGTGTCGTTTTGCAACATCACCGCCCAACCGTCCTTGCCGCCAGAGTTCAAATCTTCCTCTATGACCCTGATAAATGGGTTGAGGACGTCTTGATGGATCGCATCGGGGCCCGCCTTGATATAAGAAGGGCTAACCCCCATAGCCTTCGCTTCGAACGGTCCTTTTGGCACGCCACTCTTGACTTGCTCGTGAACGCCATTGAAGTAGTAGATCCCTGGGTGGGAAGGATCGCGAGCCGCGAAGTAGTAAGGGATAAGCTTGTCCCTGAGGCGATCTGAACCTTGATTCAGGGGCGGGTATTCCGTCAAGTCTGCCAGTCTCGCGTGGACCCCGTTCTTATACTTTCCGTGTTTGTCCTTCTGCGGAAGTGGGAACCGCATCGCTCCCTCTTCCTGGAATATAGTGCGTGGTCACTCGTGACAATTTCGATACGAGCGCCGATAGAGCAACGTACATAATAGTCGTACTTTCCCGCTCCTGGGAAATGATAGGTTCGAAGGCGACCACCGACACGATCAGAGGCTTCGAGGATCTCGTACTCGATGTCGAGAGAATCGAGAATCAATGCGGAATAGAGACCGGCAATGCCGGCGCCAAGGATGCCAACCTTTGGTACATGCAAGCAACCATGGACGTCGCTGGAGATGTCAAAAGGATCACCTCTCTGAGCGCGCTCCTCGATCGCAGACTTGATCTTAGGGTGCCTTTTAAGGAGAGAATCGTGGTGGTTCTCGATGAGGAGCTTGCCGTAGAACGCAAAGGGGTCACCGTTGAAAGGCATGGCTGGGCGAGCAAGCGGACTCCAAGAAGGGGCCTTTGCACGGGAACCTGCCTCAAAACCGACAGGTTTACATACACTTTGACTTGGGCGCAAGGTCGTTCTTCCGCCGCAGCGCAAAGTTCAAACACCTACATTAAATCTGATTCCTGCGGCGTGGATTCTCGCCGGCCCGTGTGATCAATATCAGATACGGCGGGCCCCTCGCGTGAGATCATTGCATGTTGCCCTCTAGAACGTGCGTGATGCATCTCGGGTCCTGACGATTGACTCGAGTACCGTGGAAGCTGCGCATGGAGCAATCAGTGGAACACCTGAGAGAGTCCTATCCGGGTCCTACTTCGGTAGTTCTCGAAGCATGGCGCCTGGCCTCGAGAGTCGTGGTAGCACCACTTGGATGAACTTGAAGCAGTGAGTCGCGACAAGAGACAGATGCACGTGACCACGCCTAGACTTCGGAGCTTTCGGGCGGGGGACTCTCGAACATCTTTCCTGTTGCATACAATCAACATACACGTTGACTACATCGTTCTTTTCTTTTTCCAAGTGCACGAACCTTGGTGTTTCCTATGGACTATGCATTGTGCCACTTTTCTTGTGCTGAAAGTTAACTTCTAGACTATAGGCCCATCCGCTCTGATCAGTTTCACGGCGGGGTTTCGTTCCAGGTCCTTTGTGACGAGGGCGCACACCGGTGGGAAGAATACTCTCGGACGCATTCCACTTCCTGACCCTTTGATTCGTCATTCCGATCCGAGATAGATCCCTTGCGCCGAACTCACGGGACATGTGTATCGTCCCCCGAGTATAACCCAACCTTCTCTCGCGACGGTCTACAGCCGTACTGTCGCAGTGGCGTGCCAGTGCCGGTCACGAGTTCATCAGCACAATTAGACGAACGGAAGGCAGGTGATCAGGCCTTCGGTGTGTGATGTGCAATCACGAAAGAATGGAAGACTAATCGAGATCACCATCTCAGTTTGCGTAGCGAACTCGTTCTCCCTACGCCAGCATAAATTTATTGGAACGGACACGCGCGTGCGCAACCCCACAGCGGGATGATCGCACGGCGCCACCGATACTGCTTCGATTGTTTCTGCGACATCCTGATTCTACCTGTGCTCGCCCTGCTAGGACCCAGCCCGCCTAAGTCGGGAGCAGGGCAGTCTAAGCGAACCGTGGTCGGTCAACAGGTGCGGTCGCTCCCATGGCACGGGTGGCGACGAGGGAAGAGCTAGGCAAAGGGAAGACAAGGTGAGGGACGCAAGGGTGCCGAAATGGCATTAGTCAGCTATCCCGGTAAAATCCGGACAAGGGAGTTTACTTTCCCACGAGTTATGGCAAGGAAATTCCAGCGTCTCCGACCCAGAAAACACCCGTGCCAAAGCCTCGAGACTCGTCACTCTGTGGCTACTTTTGAGCGTTCTGGATGACGTGGAGTCTGCAGGATGAGACATCCCCAACATGTCTCCATCATTCCAAGGCTGACGGAATCAATATGGCGATCCGAACAACCCGCTGGTCAAGGGCTCGTGCGCAATCGTGATGAGGCCATATACAGACCGCAGCATCCGGGATCTCAGTGTGCCGGGGCCAGCTGTTCGTAAAGCTTATTGCACCACAGCTCCCTTTCACATCCCCAAGGATCGCTGTGGAGCATTCTTTGCCGTCACCGGCACCACGGGGCGTTGGCCTGTTCGGCTCACCCGGTGGGGGCTTTCTTTTGCGACGGTGAGATGTTATCTGTTCTGCCTCATTCGCATTACTGCCCCAGATTTGCACAAGATTACTCGGGTAATCGATTGTGCTCATGCCGACCCGGCGGTACTGATAAGCGCTAATAGGGACCACTACATATCGCCGATCAGCGCTCAGCAGTGACTACCGATCGAGTCATACCAACCGCTCCAATGATGTCGCCGTGGGCAGTAAACTTAACCTAGCCACCGCTGTCATCGTAAACCCAAGGTATGCCATAAATTCATGGTACATCGCCCCAAACTGCAGCCTCCTTGAACCTAACCTTCAAGTTCTCTAAGCCATCTATCCAAATAGACACGGGCGGCCCGCCTGCATAACTAGAAATAAAATTTCGGCACAGAAAAACGACCGACAAGGGACCCTGTCGAGCGTTTCCTTGAACTCCCCACGAGTTCCACTGATTATCTTGCTGAACGGGAACATACACCATGAGCCCCAGCATGACGATAATGGCACACACACGATACCGGCTTCATCATTTTCCTCCGGTCCAGTTCGTCACGGCGTGAGCGGTGAGATTTCCCTTGATATTGTAGAGCTCTCCACATCAGCTCTCGGGCTCAGGCTGACAAAGCATGAGCTATGTTATGCCTCTCATTTTGGCCATACTCAAGAGTTCTGATGGAAACGTTTCCCGGTCCTATTTTGTATATCTGATATAGACCACATGGTCCCCAAGAAGACGCCACAGGGATTGGGTTCAACATACCGCTCCAAAGGGGCACAGCAAGTTTACACCGCCGCGGTTGAGAAACTGTGGTCGCCTCGTTCAAGTCAACACATATATAACTGGTGGGTCGCTGTGCAAAGTCTCTCCCAGGGGCCCACTCTCGCCTGTCACCAGCTATGCCTGAACACGACCGTGTCCCTTTCAACGGGGATCCCCTCGCGTTCCTCGGCAAACTGCTCATCGAAGAACAACATCGCCTCCTTCTGAAAAAGTTCCCAAAAATCAATAGCACAGTCCACACGATAAGCCGCAACTTTTTCAAACTCGCTCGCGAGATTCGCCCCGACCCGGATGCTCCGAGGGTCGGGATCCTTGGCGCCGGTATCGGCGGTCTATATGCCGCTTTGATTCTCGACTCGCTCGGCATTTCATATGAAATCCTGGAAGCCTCTGACCGCGCTGGCGGTCGCCTTCAGACCTACAGATTCCAGAATAAGGGGGAGTACGACTACTACGTATGCTCTTATATCGGCTTTCCTATTTAATTAGTCGACACTGACCGTATGCTGCCCTTTAGGATGCGGGAGCCATGAGGTTCCCACTGCCGAAGAAGGACAAGAACGGGAAATACAAGAACGGGGTCCACTGGAGATTGGCACATCTAATCGAATATGAAAAACTGAACGAGACAGACCCCCTCAAAGATAAGCTCATCCCTTACTACCACACCGCCTCTCGGGAGGGTTCCGAACCAGGTTTCTACTACTTCAACGGCGTTCGTGAACGAGTCAGAGAGGGCGTGCGCAAGGGGTCCTTCAATGGAGAAGAGATGGGTGTTAGCTCTGCTTACATCAGGGCGGGCGCCGATGCGATTCACAAGGACGTCATCGGTCCATTCGTGCGGGTCCTGGCAGACGATATGTGGTCCAACAAGCTGAGCGGTTGGGCTACGTTATTGCAAAACGACATATACTCTGTTCGCGGATACATGTCGTCAAAGTACCTGCCTAGCAACAATCTCGGACTTCCCCCGAAGCATCTTCCTAACGATGTCATCGACTGGACTAGCCTTCTTGAAAGTGCCAACGGTGCCTATGACCGCTCGCTGACAGAGGCCGTCTTTTCGGAGTTTTCAGCCGCCACAGTTGGGGATAGGAATTTTGGCGACGTTGACTGGAGGTGCTTCAAGTAAGTTCAGGTTCTTTCTTGATCTGGTTGATGTATCTTATTCGACGCAGAGGTGGTTCGGAGACGTTGCCGAAGAAGATTGTCGATTATCTCAAGTCGAAGGGCACTTCCATCCAATATAACAAGCGAGTCACTGCCATCAGTCACGCCATTGAGTCGCACGCGGGCCAAGGTCTCGGCGTAACGTACCCTGTTGTTCGTGTCGAAATAAACGGGTCCGAGCACAAGAATTACTTGCACGTCATTTCCACTCTTCCCCTCACGGTTCTTCGCACCGTCAACTTGAAGGATGCGGGTCTGAGTACTCTCCAGAAGAATGCGTTACGCTCATTGGACTACGGACCCGCGATCAAGATTGCGATCCTCTTCAAGTCGAACTGGTGGACCACCAAATTGGGGATCGTCGGCGGTCAATCGTTCACGGATCTCCCCATCTCCACCGTCGTCTATCCGTCTTACGGCGTCGACTCGCGTACGCCATCAAAGGTGCTCATCGCCAGTTATGCCAGGGCGTCGGACGCATACCGTCTCAGCGCTCTCTCCACGAACAAGGAGGAACTTAAGAAGCTTGTGCTTCACAACCTCGTAGAGGTGCACAATTCCAAGGAGATCACATACGACTATCTCCTGGGCGAGTGCGAGGACTTGCATGTTAAGGACTGGAACAGCGACGAGTTTGCAATGGGTTCGTCCTCTCTCTGCCACGCATGTGGCCACTGACGGTGTCGTTTCCGTGGATCAGGTGCATTTGCGTTCTTCTCACCCGGGGATTACGGGCGGTCCTACGCTTTACTCAATCTTCCTGGGGCCCACGATCAACTGCACTTTGCGGGTGAGGCTCTGAGTATACGCCATGGGTGAGCGGCATCCGATCACGCTGTAAACACTCACCCACCACGACTGCACAGTTGGGTCGTTGGTGCGCTCGACAGTAGCTGGAAGGCCGTGTACCAGTACCTCAAGATTACTGGACAAAAGGATGAATTAGCGAAGTTTGAGGAGATTTGGGGTACCAACTGGGAATGGAAGAGCAAATCGACGATTCCAGGACAAGAAGGGAACGAGGTGTACGAAGAACACATTGCGTTTAATCACGCAGCCGATGCCGAGGCTAGTGGCTGAATGCTGTATGCATTCGTTCGTGATAGTACATGCCGGTGGATTGATGGTTGGTTTGATATGCTGTACGCTAGTCTTGTACCCGACGTGCGGGTTGGTGCCAGACAATTTAAATTGAGAGGACGAAGAACCGAGGTCGGGGATGTGTGGTGGGTGCTAATCATGGCAAAGACAGGAAGGGCGAGCGGCCAAGCAGGTGGTAGCGGAGCAGGATAAAGCCGCTTGCCTATGACCGTCCAGACTTGCGTTGTTCTTCGGCTCCGACACGATCACGGGTATGCAGGAAGACGACAGCTCGCGTAACATCGTACAGGATAGCAGGCCAACTCACACTAGGTGCAGGAAATAATTTTATCAATGAAAAAATCATGATAAAAACAATCATGAAAGACATAATTATGTTAATAAAACCCTAACAA
>JBBPLS010000250.1:0-32249 GCA_038089895.1 Boletellus ananas | reverse complement strand
ACGCCGAGGAGGAAGAGGGAGAAGAAGTCGCAGAGGGCAGCGATGCTCACCCGCGTACGTCTGGCTCCATGTCCAGTCTCGGTCAGCCTGTCACCTCTCGGTACCCTTTCCAATTCCGTCGTCCACACGCCCGTGGTGCGTCAGTGTCATCGGGTGGCATAACACGATCTACTCCTCAATCGGACACCTCGCCTTCATCAAACTCGCACTCTGGATACTCAAGGTCCACGCAGTCGACCGGGAACCGAGAGACGTCTGAATCGCCGATGTCCCACGCGATGACTGGCTCTGTGATGTCGAGCCCTGGTAGTCCGATCCCCATGCCGCCTCGCCATCCCCAACCTGGCCGAGGACGTGCCCGTGCGGCGCCTGCATTCCCGCCTTCACCTTCGCCGATTATATTCCCTGGTTTCAACCCCCCCAGGATTCGCGCTGACAGCGAGACGACCGATCATATTCCAGGTGGCTACGAGTCTTTCCTCAGCGAAGAACACGACACGGACGAAGAAGGGGATGGTGCAGAAGAATCCCAGATGATGGAGCAACCTGAGCCAGAGGGACCACACGAAGCGGCCGAAGGTGAGGACAGCGTGGGCCTGCTGAGCGTTGCGCAACGCAGCCCACGTTCGTCCAATGTGAGCAGCCGACGTCGGCGTGGACGCCGCAGCGATCAACCCAGCCCGCAGTCGCGATCGAATTCCGTATCGTCGCGGTCAAGAGCTGGGTCTGCGGTCCGTTCGCGGACGCAGTCGCTGATCCAGAGTCTCGGGAACGCGTCGCGATCGTCGGTCGACCTCGTCCAGTCCATGCGGACACGGGCCAACTCATCGATGGCCAGACTCGAGGAAGACGCGGCGGTGTACACGTCGGATTCGCAATCCCGCTCCGGGAGCGCGTCGCACGCGGGCAGCAGTCAGGAAAACTATACGTTTGGACAGCCAATGTTGCCGATGCGTCGAGCCTCGTCCCAGGGCCTGCGCCCTACCCCCTCGAACGTATCCTTTGCGACACCGTCCGAGGCTACGACCTCACGATTGACAGCACGCCAGGCGTCGCAGTCGCGGTCGCGGTCACGTGAAGGGGAGCGAGAGAGAGCGGGGATTGCCATTCCATCACCCAGGGGCGACGAGAGCCGGCAAGATATTAGTACCGCGGCGCAGTCGTTCATCACCGCGCCGGCGACCCTCGCGGGCACGTCCGACTCGAGCGAACCCACCCCGTCGACCTGGCGGGACACGTCGCACATGGTGGACAGACCTGGTTCACCGTGGCAACCTGCGTGACGTGGAGCCTTTCCGTTCACCACACGCTTTTTTCTCCTCTTCCCCTTTGAATAGACGACACCTTTACGACCACGGAACCCCTCGTCACGCGCAGTTGTTGTTATTACTGTTCTGGATAATATACAAGTCAGTCTTATGGACGGTCGGATCTCAGCCCTTGGTTTTCTGCTACCTGCGTTCTTGCTCGCCATTTACCACCTTCCTCTTCCCTCCTCCCCATCGTCCTCGGTTGACCACTTTTGACACGAGTTAAAACATTCTTAGCATGATATCAAACACTAAACCCCATTGACACCTTTTTTATACATCCTTGCAATCCACACTTCAACCTCCTCCTATTGACATTCATCTGTTTTTTAAAGTACGCGAGGTTTGGCTTCTTTTTTTTATACCATTCTCGCCGTTACTCTTGATATCGTCATGATACCTACCGAGTAGTAGTAGTCCTCCATCGATGCAGTCGGTTGTTTCTTGTCGACGTTTGTGATGATGACCTCGTTGATGATGCTGCTTTCTGGAACGAGCGAGGTTCCTCTGCCGCTGCAAAGATCAGTGGTCCTTTCAAGACATTGAGAACACCGAGTGTTTTCGCCCGTCCTGACGTGAGGGGGGGCAACCCTCGTGGGTATAGTCGGCGGCGGTTGAATAGTATGATCTTTGATCATCGCCATCGTGGTTTCTTTTTTGTCGTCCGTAGCTGTCCGTGGGTTTTTTTTATTCGTGTCAGTGTGTGGGCACACCCAACCGTGTAGGCCATGGCACCAGATGCTAGAACGGTAGCAGTGAATGGGCCGGCTGGAGAGAACGCGAAGGACTCGAAACGTTGGTCGTCGAGTTCGGAGCATGGTTCGATCCTTCCGGAATCGACCCTTCTTAGTACCCGTGCCCTCCACGCCATCCGCCTCGTGCTGCACTTCTGTCCAGCATAGTTTTTGCGAGCAAAAGTGGTTCGGGGGGTCGGGACCGCATCCGTCGGTCACCCGTCACCGCGACCCAGACCAGTCTGCCGTGCAACGGGCACCCGGCATCCGGCATATGTTCAAGTCATCGCCATGCGGCCCCCCCCCCCCCCCCCCCGTCGATTCATTGCCCACCCAGCCCTCTTCGCCTGCACCGGGGGGCCGGGCACGTCTTGGGCCGCGACGGGGTCGGGGAGACTTGCCCTGCGCGTGAGATTCAGACAGCGCGGCGTTCCCCACGCGTGGGCGAGACTCGGTCCGCCATGCGGGCCCATGATGCGGCGTTCAATGGGCGCAGGGGTTCCCTCCGGGCCTGGCCCATCGCCGGGTTTGTCGGCCTATTCGATTCCCTTCCTCCCCTGTTTGTGTTTCGCCCTCCAATTCCCCCCCCCCCCCGTCCGATCACAAGTGGACAGCGCACGCCGTATTCCCGGTGGCGACGCGGGACGCCGTCACGTTCCCCGGTATGCTGTAGGCTAGACGGGCCATCAACAAGGAAGCCCGCGGGTCGAGAACGATGATACCAACACACCCACGACGGTGCACACCTGGATCTCGGCGGGAAACCGCTCGTCACGCGATGATGGGAGCGAAATCTGTGCGCCATGGGTCGATATCCATCCCCGCTTTCCTCGCAGAGGCTTGGGCCGACTTACCACGCCGACCTATCCCGTCGCCCGTCGCGGAGGCGGCTTCGTCAACGCGCCTCCGAGTCCCTCGTTTGGCTTTCGTTCTGAATCGTGTGTGGCTCCAAACGACCTTTTGAAGCATCTTGCCTTGTCTTACCGTAAGTTCCGGTCACCCGGGTCCTTCAATCTCTGGTCTCCCTTCAGGTGTTGGAAATTGCTTTTTTTTTTTCAATAGGTTTCTTTCCCTTGATGGTAAATGTTGGAGAACGACAAGCTGACTCCGAAAAACGCAACCCATGACAGGGTGAGGTCGGCAATCTTCGATTTATCGCCACCAGTACTCTAGCGTGACCATGAACGTGCTTGCAATGTAGCGATAGTATTAGCATGTCCGGTTGTAGGCGAAGGCGTCATTTTTTCGACTCGGCGACTTTTTGTGTAGACTACGTGATTAAATAAGGTAGCATCCCCGTTCCGCGAACACGATAAAGATTAGAGTACGACTCAACTCGCCCCTCGTCACACAACACCTAGCCAGCCGCCATCTGGATCTACCCCCCGGCGCTCTGCACGATATTGTACACGATCGCCGTCAGGACCAGCGCGGCGGCAAGCGCGAACCCAACGGCGCTGATGCGTGTCGACCGGATGGGCGACATGGGCGACAGCCTCGGGAACGCTCTGAACACCGGCGACAACGGCGTCGGGTCCGATCGTCCTCCCCCAACCGACGAGGGCGATAGCGACATCGAGAGGCGCACGTCCGTGGCGGCGGCGTCTGGATTCGTGCTGTCGGGCCGATGCTCGTCGAGTGTGACGTCTCGAGACTCCCCGCCGGTGCTGACGCTCAGCCGCAGGCTGCGTGAACCCGGGACGCTCCCCACGCTGTGCGATCGTGAACGTGACGGCGACGAGGTGGGGCTTATCAGTAGAAACTCGTCCATGCCCACCTTGGACGGACGCGTGATCGAGTGCGAGTGCGAATGCGAACGCGAGGGTGAGAGTGAAGGCGAGTGCGAAGGTGAGAGCGAGATCGAGAGTGACGGTCGTCGTTCACTGCCGACCTCCGCGACCGATCTCCCCGTCGTGTCGAGCAGCAACACGGGACGATCCGTGGACGACGGCGTCGAAGCCTCTTCCCCTTCCCCGCCTGAGACCGCGTGTTGCCCGTAGTCGCGGTGTTTGGACGGCGACAGCACGCGGTTCATGACTTGCATCGGGATCGCCCCCGTAGCATCGGACCCCTCCACGTGCCCTGACCCGCTCGACAAGAGCGACTTGGCTTCCGCCCTGTTGTCTGCGTCTCCGTCCGTCGAACCAGTGATGATCACGACGGGTATGTTCTCCATCGGAGTTCCTATCGTCAGTTCGGGCGGCCTCGCTTGTCCGACCGGCGTGGACGGAGTCCCGAGCTCGGAGACCGGGAGCATCTCAGACGAGACGCTTGTATCCAGCACCGCCGAGGCCAAGTGTCTCTTCGATACTATGAATAAGACAAAGGGGAAGAGAAGGTTAGAAGGAGACGTGAATATTAGCGAGGCCCAATTCAGGATCGTCGGAAGGGCATCCTAGAAAAAAAAAAGCGTTCGGTGCTGGGCTACCACATCGTCCAACCACGAGTCAAGTGCCGAACGTACGTTGGTTTGAAAAGGTATCACAATGAGCCACGGGAATATAGCAGACCAAAAGATTGCCATTTTGTTAGAGCATATGTTTCCTCGCAAGAGGTTGTACCGAATCACGATTGCGAACACCGGGATGGAGGTAATAAGCACCGCTAGCGAACGACGAAGACACGGTCAGCGCATGTGAAACGGAGTGGCAACGACTCACCTAATGGAAACAGGTAGCTCGACACATGAGCGAGTGTGCTCAGCGCTCCGTGTCCCGTATCTGCCACAAGCACTTGCAACAGCGTCGCTCCATTAGGCAGAACGAACGCCAAGCCGCCCATCCACCCGACAGGAATATAGATAAGGCATGAGATAAGAATGGACATCCAGATCGCAAGACGGATGTTGACAGAGGGATGGGTATTATTTACCCATGCTGGGATGGTGGTCACCTGTTGAAATAAAAGGTATTGGACCGAGGAAAGCGGTAGAGAAGCCAGGACGAACGAAGGAGAAGTTGGAGAGTACGAATCCCGCAACGGCGGATTGATCGTGTCCCACTACCGGGATAGAACTGACGTTGAGGCCCTTAATGGCACATATGATGATCCATGCGAGGGTTATGACAAGGAGGAGGATGAACGATGCGACTTGAAAGATGATGTTATCTACTAGGTGAACGATGCTAAGCGGGAGTATTAAGGACAGGGTAATCTGTGGGAAGCGTGAGCGTACGGGGGCGGAGGCCAGTGGTCGCACCCACTAATGTTCCAAACGAACCAAGGATGTATCCAGAGAACGCACTGGCGCTGTTTGGTGGGATTTGAGTGACTGGGTACGTTGAGCCAGGATCACACATGGAAACACTGGACGTACTACAGACCCAGCCGTCAGTGAAGCTGACGGCGCACGTCTTGTGAGCAACGCCGACGAGAAACGCATCCATACTCTACCAAAGGTTCGGTGCAAGGCATGATGCTAGCAGAGGAGGCGCACCTGGAAAGACTCCAGCAGACTGGCGATCACCAAGGTCTGCATGGCAAGGTACAACAGACCTTGCACCACGATATGCCACCTCTTACCCAGAAAGAGGTGAGCGACAGTCGTGAACTCGACGGAAGCCTGAAATTCTTCATTCCCTTCTATAGATGACATCGTCTCGATAATGAACAGCGCTGCTGCCCCTGATAATAGAGATATGGCAGCGAACGTGAGAAGGGGCCTGGCCCAAGGTCGAGTAAGGGTTTGGAATGAGACCGGAATGAAGGGACGCACGTCAACCATCCCGCCTGCTGGAACAACAGCGGGATCACGACCAATGATGGACCCGTGATGCTCGAGACGAGGAGGGCCACGCTCCCGAGAAAATTGATGGTGCGAGGCATGCGTCGAGGAATCCGTGTGCTCGTGAAGAGAGTCTGTGGCTAGTTTCTTTGGAATACCAGCGAGACAGGAGACCTCCACATGAATGTCTACGTGGAAGAAAAGGAGAGAGATGGCTAATAAGACTTGTGGTGTGTACGAGGCGGGCTCATCGCTTTGGTCCCGGTAAAGTGGAGCTGTCCCAGGTGGTCCCCACGCTGCTCGTGGTGGGTATCAAAACCTTTCCACACTCGAGATTCGAATTACACCCACTCAGACAAGCACGGTCGCAAGCCATACCTTCATTCCAACCTGCAAGGATTCCTTTGAGAGATGTCCACGAACAACGCGAGTCAGATACTTCGATGTGAGTGTGCGTTCGGCGCAATTCTTGCACCAGTCTCCATGTCATCGAGTCGACTGACGAACGCTGTTGATAAGCACCGTGGTATGGTCGCTTGCAAGGATCCTGATTCACGGGGCACGAATATAGCATCCAAGTTGCTCGAGCCCGCGCACACGCATGGTCAGTCTCCCCCCGCCCAGGTCCTTATAGCGCGCCCGGTGCAATTTAGACGCTGAAGAAGATGATGACAGGGACTATTGTGTGGGCTCGTGTACTGTGTCCGTTCAAGCTATGCAGAGAACGAAATTGGTGCACACGAGCACTCGAACCCAAAACTTCATGCTGTACAAACCCCCTTGGCGCTTTACTCATCTCAGACAAGATTGATTGAACAACATGTGCGCGCACCCGGCACCTTGCACAGTACCTGCCTCTCTCTGCAGCCCCCGTGGCTGCTCATCGGCACCCACGACGGCGTCTGTGCCCTGTCAGTGTCCAACAGTCCGACAGATCATGGACGCCGAACAAGCGTAGTGAGGGTGGCGATAGAGGCGGTTGTCTCCCCGCGCGGGCCAAGTATTCCCTCGAACGATAAGTGACTGAGTTTGGCAACAAATACTCTCAAGTTGGACGGGCTTACGATCAATAACCAAGGCCCGACACTCTCGATGACGTGCGCCTGCTGTCAGGTCTGACGAACCCGGGTCCGTCCTGTACCCGCGATTTGTTCCCAACGCCTCGGGCCTTATCGTCCCAGATCAGCGGTGGCCTTTCCTGGCGGGGCCTGTCGTCCAAGGAGCGATTCATGGTGGGACATTTACCAAGCGCTAGACAGAAGATTACTCCACACTCGGTCCCAACGGCCCGCTCAAGAATTGGGCGATAACGACAGGGTACGCCCAACCTCCGCGTGACATGGTATTCCCAGCTCACCTTGTGTGTTCGTCCTGAAGGACTTGAGCGAGCTCTTGATTCATCGCCAGGCACCCTGAAGTCGTGCTGGTCATTGTGAACTCACTCCTGCAACCCACCGAGTTCGCCGAAGCACGTGGAGATTGTGAGGCGCAGACTTGGCAAGGCACCCAGCCTCGGTGAGAAGCGGGCCTCGTCGTCCCCTTCTTCCTCGATTCATATCACCACGACTCGGGCCCCGGCCGTGGTCAGCTGATAGCGTTGGCCCTTCCTGTGAACCTCGTGGTTACCCGAATCTAGATGTTCTCTCACCGTCTCCGTGCCACCCGCTGTTCTAGTGAGCTGCACACTCGTTCGCCTGCACCGTCTGGTGGCTGATCGACCCGACCACTCATTTCCCTCCCCTCCCAAAAAAACTGTAACCCAGGTCACGATTCTGCCACTGAGGGTGCAACATGGCTCTTTCAGAGCCCGGTTGTCCGGGTCAGCGCCTTGGAAAGACAACGGAAAGGACGAAACGCTAATCCGTTCAACCAAGGAGGCGCGGGCCGAGAGAGCTTGACTGGCGTCCTCGCGCGCACCCTCCCAGGCACTCGCAAAAATGGCTTTGCATCATACTTAGATCACGCCTCTCGAGAAAGTCAACGGACATAAAGGAAGAGAAGAGGTAAAAAAAGAAGTGAGGAGTTGAAGGTCATCGTTTTGGGTATCCTTCGGGTGGGGGCCGTGCTTGCCCCGTCGGAGTGCGCGCGCGTTATCTTGACAATATCCGACCTGTTCGGTAATTGAGTCGTCGTGGCTGTGGGCGCCCAAGCTACGGTCACGTGATGATGGGCCACTGGAATAAGGGGTGAGGAAGGGGGGACGCACAGGCTGCCAACTTATCTCCGAGTCTCCATTCTCTCCCTTGTGCTTATCTACTGCCGATGTTGGCCCACCGAGCGTGAGACTCCGTTGCCCGAAGATCAACGTTAACGATCAGCGCAGGGTTGGCTATGCGGCGCGCCGGCGCGATGATCGCCGTTGCAGCGCTCTTTCTGCTACACATGGTACGCAGAGCCTGAGGGTTCCATTTTCTTCGATAGAATCGGGTATGACCATGCACTGTTTACGCATGCGGTCATTCCGACGGGAGGACAAATTGTCGACGCGACGCGAATAGCAGGTCTGACAAATATCCAATGATGGGGGGATTCGTCATCTCTTTGTTGCGTTCTAGGTCCACCAAGAAGTGCCAAGTGCACGGAGGTGGTCGTAGAATGGCGTGCAATGTACAGGCTTTTTATTTTTAAAGAGACCATATCAGCTAGTCCCGCCCAATTGTTTAGTCTACTCACCGACCCATCATATCTGCAAAATATCCTGATTGGTGGATATCTTATTCGTCACAGGGTCCAGGTATTAGACCAATCAGGAATGACGTGCTTATTGAGTTCAATGCGAGTGCTTAGGAATGCTAGTTGAACACGATGCTAGTTGAACACGATGCTAGTTGAACACGATTATCGTCAGCACACCTGTTGCACGGCATGCCATGCGTTTACCTGATACATTTGGTGACGTACCATAGAAGATCACCGTGACCCACCATCAAAGTGGAGCCACCTGGACCGAGTAAGATACAAGATCCGCCACTGACCAGCAGGGAAACGAGTGTACCCGAGCGATGAGCCACAGAGGAACGGGCGGGGGTCGACTACGACCATAGGTTCACCTCCCGCCGCAAAAACTTGCCGCCGTCCTCCGCGCTTCCGAGCGTCGGTGGAAGACTCCGAAGAAGCCAAAAATACGTAGAGGGCGCTCGAGACTAATCGTTATGATAGATCTAGTAACGCGCACAGCAAGGGAATTCGGCCTCCGCCTCGGCTTCGTAACTGACCGTGTCGACGATTAGAATCCACATGAGCGCATACAACATGCTCCGACTGTGCCGTGCCGGATTCTTGGCTTGTTTGCCCGATATTACACAACGATCATCACGCCGAAAGAATGTTTGCGCACAATGTCGATGTTTTGTCGCGCGGTGGAGCCGACACCCACCGCCAGGTCGTGGACGCCAGCTGGCCAGTGTTATGCTTGTGGGAATGAGCTAGAAGTGGCCAAACTTGGTCCAATTGAACGCCACTTTGATTTCATAGTTTGTGCCGGCCTGCAATGCACGATGGAGTTAGCAATCATTGACAGGCGGCATTTCTCGTGGCGGGCACTGGTCGCCGTGGATCACAGCGATGTGGCAGGCCCGTCTCCAGGACTTGGTTGCCCGGTGGGCGATGAGCAGGCACAGGCAGGCCAGCCGACGGAGCATGCCTCTGCTGGAGTTTGCGAGGGTCCCGCCCGTCAAATGAATGCTGCCACCGGACGCGCCTTCGAATTCGCAGTCATCAAATATGACCCGATTGACTGGCCCGAGCGCGTAACCGTTGATGTAACCAGGCAAGGGGCGGCGCCTGTAGGTCGACTGAGATGGAACGCATGTTGGTCGTAATCTTTGTAGCTTACGTACTCGAGCACAGCCACAATACGCGACCCCCAATTGAGTCCGGAGCTAACCGAATCCGGCGTCCCGGTGCTCGTTCGAGCCTTGTCCTCGCCAAGGGCTCGATTCTGAACCGAGGACTGCATCGCAGCCGCACCGTCTGCCATGTTCAGTGAGTGCCCTTCTCCTGCAGTGAAGTTTAGAGTCGACGATCATCGTTTACTCTTCCGAGCAGCCACAGTGGCCATGCGGTGGAGTGGATGAGCCCCTTGAACTTGCCATCCTCGGCGCCTTTATTTTTACGACGCCACATTGGGCCTCTCAGCGTGTCATTTGCGGCCGCTCAGGAAGACTAACCGATCTCGGCCTACGTGTTCTCCTCCGGGTCATGATGCTCGCGTACAGGATTACCGGATTACGTCCCGTTTTCCCTATAAATGAGCCTCGACTGCACCGTTTCCATTCAACCTCACGCATTCCCAAATGGCAGCAGTCATTCCGGACGTCTCTTCCTCCTCTTCCAAGGATTCCCTCCTTGCCCACCCTACCCTTATCGATGTCCTGTCTCATGCCGCCGAGCACTACCCGTCCCGCAAGCTCAGCTTCGTCACCTCCTCTGCCCACGACTCGGCCATCCAAACCAAGACTTTTAGCGCATTCAACCAAACCGTACGCAAGCTCGCTCGTGCACTCCATGACTTGGACAAGCCCGCCGGCTCGATCATCCTCGTCTATCTCACCGAGCACGAGGACAACATGGCCGCCGTTTGGGCGTGTCTTCTTGCTGGTTACGTCCCTTGCCTTCAACCCGCTCTTAGCGCACAGCAGGCCCACAAGGAGGCTCATCTCAACCACATCACCAAGGTCACCCGCTCGTCCACCTGGATTACCAACGAGACTGGTGTTGAACAAATAAAGTCTATTTCTGGTCTTGATATCCACCTTTTCTCCCAGCTTAAAATCGCATCCGAGGGCTATAACGCGTCGGCCGATTGGGCCGCTCGGACCGTTCAGCCTGACGACGAAGCCATCCTCTTCTTGACCTCCGGATCCACCGGCTTCTCCAAGGTCGTCGTCCATACCCATCGCACCATCTTGGCCGCTTGCTCCTCCAAGGCTGCGGTCTATGGATTAACGTCAGAGTCTAAGGTCTTGAACTGTAAGCTTCGTTCGCTTATGCGCCTCTTCGTGCCTAACCTGTAACCGCTAGGGGTCGGTTTCGACCACGTTGCTGGCTCGCTTGAGATGCACATCGCACCTCTACTGTACGGTGCTTCTCAGCTTCACGTGCATGCCTCCGCTATCTTGTCGGACCCCCTCCGTTTCCTTCGCCTCATCGAGGCTGAGTCTGTCAGTATCACCTTTGCCCCGAACTTCCTTCTCGCGAAGCTCGTTCGGGATCTTGAGAAGAGGACGGACCTTTTCGGCTCGTTCGACCTCTCCTCTCTCTTGCGCGTCCACAGTGGTGGTGAGGCGGTCGTGTCAAAGACGGCCAAGGACTTCGTCGCGCTGCTCAAGAACCTCACTCGCGACCCCTCTCGCCTCTCCTTTATCGTCGCTTCTGGCTTCGGTATGACCGAGACTTGGTGAGTGGTGCCTTCTGGGCAAGCATCCTGTACTAACGACTCTGCAGTGCTGGATGCATCTACACCGATGCTGACGTGACTGTGACCGAGCCCAAGTTCGAGTTTTTGGAGCTTGGTACCCCAAACCCTGGATGCGAGATGCGCATCGTGAACCCTGAGGACGGTACCACCGTCCGTCCCGACGGAGAGAGTGGGGAGCTCCAGCTTCGTGGACCCATGGTATTCGTCCGTTACTACAACAACACCCAAGCAACCGAGTCCTCGTTTGTCGAGGGCGGCTGGTATCGTACGGGCGACGTCGGCATCATACAGGATGGTGCCCTCAGGCTGAGTGGCCGTATCAAGGATACCGTCATCGTTCACGGCGTCTCTTATGGCATACCCGAGCTGGAGACGTATCTCCAGAACGTGGAGGGTGTCACGCACTCTTATCTCGCTGTCGCACCCTATCGTGCACCTGGTCAGCAAACCGAAGGTTTCGTCATCTTCTACTCCCCCACTTTCGATTTGAACGGCGAGGATGCGCCAAACAGGTTGGCAGAAACCAATCGCGGTCTACGTGATACATCTATCAAGATGATCTCCCTCGCCCCTCAGCACATCATTCCCATCCCCGTTAGCCAGGTGGAGAAGACTACCCTCGGGAAACTTTCTCGCTCCGCGCTGCTTCGTGCCTTCAACGAAGGGGCGCACGCCAAGCACATCGCCCGTGCTGAGGAACTGCTCCGCGCAGCACGTGGTGCCTCCTTTATCACTCCTTCGACAGAGACCGAGAAGACTATCGCTCGTATCTACGCCGAGATATTCAACCTGGACGTCGCAGACGTGTCTTCGGCGGACAACGTGTTCGAACTCGGTGGTACTTCTATCGACGCCATTCGTGTCAAGAGCAAGAGCGAAGCCGCCTTTGACATTGTCGAAATCCCCGCTATCCAGATTGTCAAGAACCCCACGGTTGCGAGCCTCGCCAAGTACATTGACGCGTACAAGTCCAAGAGTCTCGTTGCAGAGGAGTACGACCCCGTCGTGCCCCTTCACGTTACGGGCAACAAGACGCCTTTGTTCATCGTTCATCCCGGTGCAGGTGATGTGCTCGTTTTCGTCAACTTTGCTCGGTACTTCCAGAACGAGCGTCCCTTCTACGCCTTCCGTGCGCGTGGATTCGAGCCTGGACAGCCATTGTTCTCGACCATGGACGAGATGGCCTCGAGCTATGCGGCGGCCGTCAAGCGCACGCAGCCCAAGGGTCCTTACGCAATCGCCGGCTATTCGTATGGTGGTGTCGTCGCGTTCGAGGTCACCAAGCATCTGGAGGCCATGGGTGAGGAAGTCAAGTTCACTGGCCTGATCAACGTGCCCCCGCGTGTCGCCGAGCGCATGTCGGGAATCGACTGGACGATCAGCATGCTCAGCTTGGGGTACTTGCTTGGCTTGTTGTCCAAGGAAGATGCCAACGACTTCGCCCCCAAGCTGCGCCCATTGCCACGTAGGCAGCAGGTGGCCGAGCTGTTCAAGTATTCCCCCCCTCAGCGCATTCAAGATCTTCAGCTTACGCACGCCTACTTTGACCATTGGGTGGATGTCTCCCGGTCTGTGATCACGTGTGGCAAGGTGTACAACCCGACGGGTTCAGTCCGTAAGTTGTTTTTTTTTTGGGGGGGGTTTGGACGTGTCGGTTGCTGATCATGCGTGTCCGCGTTTCAGATGCCGTTGACGTGTTCTACGCCATTCCTCCGCGCGGCACTAAGGAGGACTGGTTGAACAACTTCCTCAAGCAGTGGATCGAGTTCAGCCGTGGGGAGCCCACCTTCACAGATGTACCCGGCCAACACTCCACCCTGATGGATTATGACCATGCCCCCGAGTTCCAGAGGCTGTTCCGGGCCCGTCTTGAGGCTCGCGGCCTTTGAAAGGAAGACTCCGCTCCGTTTCTTGGTTCAGCGATGGCGATCACATTTCATTAGACATTGTTTGCATGCATTTTCCTTGACGACTTGTTAGAACTTACTTTCTTCCTTTTTTATTGGCTTGCTTGTACCGTGTACGATGATCACGTTGTAATGGTCCCATTTTATTCATAGAAATGAACATGTTCCGAGTACGAAATTGGTTTGCGTGATCGTACACTCGACACGGTCGTGAGCATCGTCATTGTTTCTGAAAGCGACGCCTCTCACTACCGGAACTGGGCGAAGTTGCACACATTTGAAGAGTCGTAGATCCCTGCTTATATTGCACGCAATGGTATCATTGATGGAGTCTTTGTACTACCCTGAGCGCAGCCCAATATGTATACCTCACCCACCGACCGCGAGGGCACCACTGTATCATCGCTGGCATGCTTACAAGAGATGCGGACGCGTCCCGCTTGAATGTCGTCGCATCAGGTTCCGTGCCAGCCAAGGTCTGGGTTGCTCGTTCCGCGCCATCCAGGACGAGAGGCTCGTGCTCGCAGGAGGTCAAAACAACAAAAAAAAACAAAAAAAGGAGAACAAGAGAACGAGCTTTCCGAATCCGTCACGACCGACGGTGTTCAGAGGGGCCTTTCTCCAGAGGAGGTGGAAACGTCACGCGATGGCATGGATTCGTTCGGCGTTCGGGCATGGTTGCGCCAACGTGCACACGCTGATCATCGACGTTCAATACGCGCGCGTGGACGTGGTTGGCGGGACGTATTCGAAAACTTCAAGGGAGATCCGAGAGCGACAGCGGAGACGCGTGTACGACGGGAACCCGCTCTATGCTTCAGCTTTCCGTCCTCGCATTCGGGGCAAGCGTTTCAACAGGAACGGAAGCAATTTCTTCTGTTGCCAGGTACTTTGAGGGTATAAAAACGATGACTGTCAGCAGCGCATGTTAGACAGGTAGCATGAAACGTTCATCCACAGTCTGGGATGCAACAGGTCAAGCAGGCGAACATTCACCCGAGCGTTGCTGTCGATAGTCGTGACATAATTCTCCGTAGTGTGCCTGGATTGTTCGCATTAGAGAGCCCTGCTAATTTCCGAGTATGTGGTGTTGAATAGTGGATGCATACATATTTGATGGTATTGATGCGTTTTTTTTTTCTTGTTCCCCTGCGTCATGGACGCTTACTCGGATCGCACCTCTGATCTGGCAGGCGGAGGGTGGACGGCCACGTCAAACCAAAGAACTTTTTGTCAATCGTCGTTTTCGATTCGTAATGTCCACCACTGACCTCGCTGAACGCCCATATCCATGGATCCTCCGAACGTGGTCTCTCCGATGTCGATGTGAGGGTTGCGAAGCTGTTTTCGAGAACTGAAGGAGCCACATTCTTAAAAAGACTGCGACGCCGCAGACTGAACTCATCTAGTAAATGTTCTGGAGCACCGTACTGGTGGCTCTATACCCTGTGGTATGACGTTGACGGACGCCCCAAAAACTGGGACCGATCGACCTGAAATGACATGGTGTTTGAACGGCTGGGTATGCGCGCGTTCATTTTCCGAGAAGACTTCAAGTTGTGGCGTTCCAAAGGGACAACGCCTTTTGGCTGAGGTCGCTATATCGTACGAGGAGAATGTGATGATTACCTCCAGTCTCTTTACACTCGACTGGAGGAAAGGTGTACGCGAGGCGAACATGTAGTGTATCGTCCGAGCATGCCAAACAAAGGAACGGAAAGGAAACCGTGCTACAAACGGCTGATCTCCAGCAGGTTCGTCGCCCACACGCACGAACATCCTCTTGATGACTACTCAGAAAACCTGAAAGGTCGTAACCAACCTCGTCAGTGGGTGGTGCTGAGCAGCAGGACTTCGTATATCATTTCCCAGAATTTGACCCAAGCGCGAGGCGGGTCAAGTAGATAGAGATCGAAGGGGGCGCATACGTATATCATATACTGTCGAGAACGTAACGACTATATTTTCTGTCTCTGGCAGCGGGCAGTGGCGGCGGATGAGTCGATCAGAATGCTGACGAGTCAGGAGATATATAAATAGCAAGTTGGAAACGTTCCAGCTAACGAACACACCCTATTTACTTGCCGTACAATCGATGTGGCCGTAAGAGGGGAAAGGCGAGAGCTACACAGCGTGGGTGATAGGAAGGAGCGGAGAGGAATGGGGTCGCCTGCTGGGTGCGAGAACAAAGCGACTTGGCTCCAGGTTAAGGGGACGTGAGATCGTTGGGCCGGTATACAGGACGCGTGTTCATTCGGACATCCATCGAGCCTGTCTGATTGTTGGGTGAATGTGAATCGTTACTATGCATAGTATCAGGACCTGGAGCTCAATGTTTACTAGGGATAGGGCCGATCCGGTTCGAATGGTCTTGGTATATTGGTCGTGCATTCCCAGGTTCGCTAGGATCGCCCGCACAAACTGTCAGGGACTCAGACGGGCTTGTAGTGTTGATCTGCGTCCTGACGGAAATGCCAGACCCTCGCCGGGATGTATACGGTCAAACTTTGGTTGTCATGTTGGCAACAAACTGTGCTTTCTTTCCGAAGATGACATCAAATAAGATCGTCAATCGAGCAATCGAACATACCAGGGAGTACTGAACGCAGTAATAACTACTTGCAACCCATAACTCTGGAACGAAGTCCGGTGCATCGCCACGGTGCCCCTCTCGAATAAATCAGAGGACTTTGAGTCCCTAGAATGAGCTCATGACGGTTGTATTTTTTCTGTCAAATGGGAAGATAAATGCAATACGCCATCGTTAACCTGAGAGGTACCTGATGCAGAAATGGACTTAGGAACACGAAATTTCGTTCTCGTCTTATCTAATGGAGCGCACCATTGAGTACGGGTGGCGACCTGAAACATCTTGCACGTACCCACCGGTAGCGACGTCACGGGTGTCGTCGATATCCTCGCCTGAGAATCAACACAGTTGTTAACCTTGTCGATGATTGAAAGAAATAGTGAGATAATGGAACAGTACAAGCACTGCGTGCCGAGGGTCCGTAACAATGATGCGGGCCAGATCGGACGCGAAAGTCATCGGACAGTCAGGTGTATCTATAGCTTGTCAAGTTAAGTAAATTGGCCTGGAAATCGCCTGTGAGCATACAATTAGTGTTTTACACAGCGAATAGGGGTCAGAAGAGAACAACAACCACCTCCGAAATCTGATCGTCGCCAGGGCCAGACCGGTTGTGTGAAGTTGTGTGAACTCTACACATTCAGGAGGAGCTCCTGGAGATCAGCAACATACTAGTGGAATCACTTAACGCGGGAATGTCGCTTCTCCTATCCATCTGTACTTGTGATCCACTCATCGTGACAGGATCGCAGACGTAGACATTGGCCAGTAGAAAACAGGGTGGCTGTCGTGGGAGGGACGCCATCGTGAAGGGGTCCACCGCTGTCACAGTCGGAACTAGTACCTCACTGGGCGTAGAGCCATCGAACCGCTCTTCAATAAACGTTCCCTCGTTGAATTTCTGCTGAACACCTGGATTTCACAACGTTTTTCCCAGTGCTTCCCACCACGCCGGACTTGGGTGAGACATCGAAGGCCATTGCCCAATGTCTACCAATTGAGACGATGACAGGCAGGCTTCTATCAGAACGGTCTTTGGGAACTTCCTGATAGCTCCGAGGCAGGTTTTTTTCTCTTCATCTCCAGAAACGCCGTAAAATCCCGCGATGGGTTCTCTTGTCTACATAAAGAGACAACCCATGGAAGCAAGGCGGAACGTTGAACGCTGAGGGTTGGGTCTGGTCAAGACGTCCCCAAAAGACGAGTTGCGATGAGAGAGTTGATCGATTGGAGCCTCAAATCGACGACGAGTGGAACGAAATCGGGAACGAGCCGCAAGAACATGCTGGCACATGATCGGAATCAGTCGGACCGTTAGTAGAAGCCAGGGAGAAATCAGGAGAGAGTCGACGCTTCACATAATGGTCCGGGGAATGTCTCGATGGCCAGGCAATTTATTCTACCTCCGGTGCGTGGCCCATCGGTGCACAAAATGTTGGAGTGGCGCAGTTTTTTCTGCTCTCCGGGCTGCTTCTCGCTGGCTCCAAAATACCCGAGTTTCCACAAACAGCGATAAGTACAGGCTCGTGTGAAAAGGGTGTTGGAAAAATGAGGGGCTAGAATGCAATTGGCCCGGCCATTGCGAGGATCAAACTAGTTCACCTTTTTCAGGTAACTACAGCAGTCTTCCTTGATCGCAGCCTCCTTGATCGTTCACTTGCGATGAGCCCCATTCTCGCGGTGACACTTCATCCATCAGATCTCTGCTCTGCCTCTTAACGTGAGGAATTCGCTCTAGCTTCGGAACAAGTCTGATCTTGCGGCCTGGGAAGGGGGGTGGATTTAAACGTATGCTCCATTCTCACCTCCTCGCTTACAAAAAAAAATTGCTTATTGTCATTGCAGTTGTATGGATGGCGGCTCTGTGGGGTCCAGGTGTGAGCGATGTGTCCCGCAATCTGGATTCGTGTAGCGTATTGCGACGGTATTGCTGACCAACTTGACGGAGCTTTGTCCCGTCTCGAATCTCACCTGTCGATGTCGTTTGGGCCCGTCAAACATGTGCTTACCCTAGTTGTAATGTCAACACTTGGGCTGGATCAGGCAGTGTGGTCCCGAAAAGTGCACATTACTGACCCCACGCCCCGCTCTTGCGCTCGATCGTGTTGTGCTTTGACGACGATTATCACTTTGGAGCGTCTCCCATGCGAGGCTCCAGTAATCGCCAACCAAGAGTTGGTTTCGTGATCACTGGCAAAGCCCACTGAAGACCAATGTTGACCACGTGTCGCCGTCTGGCAGGCATCCAATATCGTTCTGACGAAGACGTACGAAGAAAAGCTCAGCGTAGACATCCCACATTCCGCACACCACAAGCTTGACCAACGATATTCACTCATCACATTCTACAGACCGGGGGATAATGGGTGCCAAGGGCTTGTCTGTTTCGGCAAATTCAGCACGAGCAACGCACCTACTATAACGGTACCGAAGAGCCCCCATCGTCCGCGATACGGCGTCCGCAATTCGGTATCCTTGTTGTGTGGGCAAGCAGTCTGAAGTCCTGGATGATGGAAGTGCTCCTTCGCCTTTGAGCCCCAATATCACCATCAATGCCGCATGCGGCACTAGATTCCGACGAGTAAGTGAATAGATCGGTCCTTGCTGTTGCACGGCTTCTCTTATTTTGGACGACCACTCGAATGTCTAGGACCAACTGCCACGTCAATAAGTTATTTGTCCAGGAGCATTACCACACTGTTCGATGTTGCTGTTGCGAAAATGCATCTTGCGAGGACAAGGGAACGGCATTCTATGGCGACCGGATCGAAGCTGGAGGCCCGCAGCAGATCCCACATAGTTCGACCTGCTCACTGAATAGATGAGTTCCGTCGACGAGGACTTGACTCTCGCTGGTTCGAACGCTGTCAAACAACGAGTGTTGAAAACATAGGTGAGGGAGGCCACTGACACGATAAAAGATGCATGCAGTTACGTCACTCAGCTTCCACCGGTATGTGGACTACCGCCACACCAACACCCAGGGTGTCCGGAGCTGTCTTACCACAACCTGTGGGCGGTGAACAATTGCTGACGTGGATGGCTAGATCAACCTGTGATCGCCCAACGCCAGAGGTTCTACGCACATGTATGTATGGTCCGCCTGTCGATCTCCAGGCATCTCCCACGGTGGCAACAATATGACCCGAGGAAGGGGTGATGAGGAGGTCTACCAATCGCGGGTCATCGTGGACCAGGGACGTATCTCTTGAGTAATACCAAACTGATATGCTCCAAAGAGATTACCTGAATGACAAAATCATGGGTGCGGTTTCCTCCCTCCAAATTGCTCATTTAATCACTGCATGTCTGGGTGTGAATATTGTCTTACTTAGTCCTGTGACTCATCAAAATTGCGGCTGCTTCATGAGGTGAGGTGGAATGAGGTCCTCAGGGTGAATTTGGAAGAAATTGATGCCGTCGGGTGATTGTAACGTCATTCCTTCGAAACATAATCCTCGAGGTTGGTTTTCTGGAAACCTGAAAGAGTTCCATCCTTGTCGAACGTAAGGGATTCTTGTCGTATACGTCGAGATTGTTGTATGTACACGTGGTGTGTGCGGCAATCTGTTGACTGGTTGCATACATTCGCGTTTTGGAAGGCCAGAACCAGATCATGGGACGAATAGGTTGGATGACTCACAGCAAATGCCCATCCCCGCTCGTCACTGTCACGTCAGAGGGTGCTGCTGAAGGACGAATCTCGGCAGAACCATACCGTCAACTCAGATCGAGCATGGGCGTCGTCTCTGGCTGTATACCCACGGGATCCAACGGAACGGAAATGATTTCGGGCTCTGAAATGTAATTATTTTCACCCACGACCTTGCAACACTGTATACATAAGTGCTTATCGCGTTCTTGATAATGCTTCTGCATTTGTGTGTCGCCTTCTTATCTAATCTAGGCACCTTCACATCCTTGCATAGCAAGCCTTCGGGCGGACCTGGCCCAGCGTCGCTCGGTTTATTGAAAAGTACGAAGTTCATTTAGCGGTGCCTGGTAGTGCACAAACGAAGAGGTGCATATTATCAGTGTAGGGTTCGTATGCACGAAGGGAGGGGGTAAGGCAAAAGCGGACTCAAATAATGTGGCGTGAGTAAAAGCTCAATTCTAACATAAGCCCTTAAGTAATTATCCCCCTCCAAAGACCTGAACCCTTACGGGTCGAGGAACACGCGGAACCTGAATTGCCATTTCTTGTTGTCGTTGCATTGCAAGCTTATGCGGTCATGCACCAACGAACCGAACCCCTACTCGTTGTGCTTACACCTCTCGCTACCCTGCGTTCTAGCGCCCGCCACCGTCCGTCATCTTCCTCCGCACTTGCCTTCAACAACTTTAGCTGCGTGCTGGCGTCATTCAATCATCTCCAAAACCTTATTTTGCATGATGTTGTGCTGTAATGCTTCCTAATGATGACAGGACATTCCACACTTGGTGGTTCAAATTTGAACTCAGAGCCGCAATGCAATGCTGCAGCAAGACGACTGAAACGAACGAGCATTCAGTTGTACTGGCAATTTTTGCAGTCTGGCGGTCGCAGACGTGACATATTGACGCCCCAAGAATCGCTCCAATTCGTGGAGATTATTCACATCAAGTCTTATCATGATAAAGTATGGATCGTAATCGATGCCTGAGCTAACCCGGAACAGAGCATTCATCGACCTCGATGGTTCGGCGCGCTCAGGACTGAACACGATGCATTGATGCCCGCCCGGCCCTTCGGCCATGCTGCTCGGTACATGGCATCGCCAAGCCCAAATTACTGATACACCCATTGAAGATTCATGGTCGAAGCGTCCAAATGATGGACTAACCTAGAAATCAACATTTCTGCCGACGTTCACTAGAACGTGACTTGAACCCTGCAGAAGGCCTCGATTTTTGGGGGGTCCTTCGATTTTACACACAAAACTAGAAATGCAGGGACGGTCGTAAACAAACCCATTACCGTTCTACCCCCAAGAGTACGCGGAAGTATGAACTGACATCACGCCGTCCAGACACATCGAACGTCGGAGAGGAATACATTCCTGCTTCCCAACGGAGCATCATATTTTTCCTGCTCTTTTCCTCCGCGTGCAACAGGCTGGTCTTCTCAAGCCAGAACATCAAGGTCGGAAGGTCATTGTTCTAATATTAGGAAGTCCAAGGCGCGTGACAATCCAAAGAACATGCTCGATTGGGAGACTCCGGATTTCACGGTCGTGCTGCCATATGTGAATGGACGTGACATGGTATTGCATCCATACTACAATATACTCATCGCCTCGTGGGGAGAAGAGCTTGGTAGAGTTATTCGGGAAGTGGCACTGCTGGCCCATCCACGAGATTTCTCACTCATGGGTGTTACCGTCTGGATCCCGCTACGTGGCTCCCGACGAACTGCGCGCGGCCCTATCTACGATCACAAAACAACATGAACGAAATTGGCCTGTAGCCGCAGCTTTGCGGCTTACGTTTTCCGTGTAAGACAATGGGGATGCTACTTCAGGTTAGCCTCACTGACCTTGATTATGAACTGTGTCTTATGAAACTTGTGCAGTCAGATACTTGCTTTGTTCTAGTCTTTGTTCTTTTTGTAGACACTGGCGAGATGTGCTAATTGGCGGAGATAGTATCACGAGGTACCATATGTCATTCACCGTAGTCGAGGCGTAAACCAATCCGGAAACCCGAACAGCGCGCTCATCGAGCACAATGAGCGCCATCGGGGACATGTCGGTGCTGCGGTGGCCTTGTTCGGAGTTGTTCCTGACGCGCGATGTGGGATCGTTCAAGTTGGTACGTCATCCCGTCTTTGGGCCGCCATACCATGGAGCTCCGTCGCCATCTGACTCCGACTCAGCCTTTCCCCCTGCGTGGTCGTGCCAAAAATGTGGAGACGTGCGACCCATGATCGGGAGTCCATGAGAAAAACAAAGCAAACCAAAAATATTGCGGTGGTCCCAAAATCCGTGGCATTTTCAAGTTATCCCTCGCACCGGTACACGCACACTGACCGGTCTGCTTCGTTACCTGCATCTGGTTTAGCTTTCCTCCACGCTGCGCCCGAACCATGGAGATAGGCGACCTCGCTAGGTCCATGGGAAAAAAATACCCGCTCCGGCCATTTGTCAAACCCGCCGCCGGCGGGGACAACCCTCAGCGCTCCGCCATGCTCACCACGCCAGTGAGTACGTAGGCGTCATGTCATGTAGTCAGTCGCATTCTTGCCTCTATTTATCTCACCCACTTTCTTGCTTCTCTCTAGGCGGCATGGACCCATCACATTGTGGAGTCACATCAGCATCAGCGGGCCTGGGCACAGGATCGTTTCGCACGCACGTAATCTTCACAGAAACACTGCCGTTCCAAGAATAAACCCCACCGTCCCCGCGCTCTTTGAACTAGAGTTTCACAGGCGTGGGGAAACGAGGCTTTCATATTCGGAAGAGCCGCTTCGGTATCGTGTTCGGTCCCCGGGGAGTTCGCCGTCCAATAATTGTTTCAATCCAGTCGTAAGCATCCACAGAACAATATAGATAAGGAATCAGGTCCCACGAGGGTGACTTTTACGATCGAGGGTGGGAAAACAATAAGAAACGACGATTTGAACAAGGGTCCACTGGCAGAGTCGACTTCGATCAAACGCCACCACCCCTGCCTGTGAGGGCATCGAAAACGTCGATCGGGTCTGTTGTGTCGTTGGCGACAAGGATCTTGCAAAGTAGAGTGGAAGGAAGGGGGTCCAGGACAGGGCCGGTAATCGGCGCCAGTCAATCGACGTGAGAGACAACGACCAGCTCGGAAGAGGGCCACCGCTCACCGTAAGGGTTTACGGCCGGTGGTCGCTGCTTTCCTTCTTGATCCCATCACGCGCACGGAAGAGGTCACGGGAATGGATGGAGTCAGTGAGAATGATCGCACTCGAGTGAGGTGGAATCCAGCCCCTACACTTTCTCTTGCTAGAGTGAAGGCGTGCGTAGTTCGCCGGTGGTTGCACTAATTCGGAGATGCAGCCCCCCGCAATGTATCAGTGTCGACAAGAAAAGAAAGGGTGCGGAAGCTGAGGAGAAAGAATAAGTACCCGATTCCCTGGATAACCGTCTGGTCAGCTGCCGAGGATGGAGCCAAAGCGGTGTGTCGCAACCGGCACGATTCTTCAAGGAAAAAAAAAAATCTTTGTATGGATACTCGGGTTCGAACCCGCGCTGTCACATAGCGCCATTAATCATGGCTTCTAACCAAAAGAGGTTTGGACCGGTGCCAGGTTGGCGCTGACAACGGACGTCGGCATCTGGCATCTAAATAATCTGGGGGAACGGGCCTCGGGACTGGGACCATCCAGCATCCTCTATTTGTTTGCAGTTAGTAACTCTAGACATGTGGGTAATACAATCCTACTTAATAGACCGGATCTTTCTTCGCCGGGAAATATCAACGTGGCCCTCGAGGCGGTGAGGGACACTGCAGGAGAAGATCGTTTTGTGGATTTACACTCCCATACGTGGGGGCATAGGCACCTACGACGAAGCGGGGAAGGCGGTCCTTGACATACTAAACGTAAAGGATCTCAGTCGTGACCAGAAAACCCTTCCAGGGAACAAAAAAAAAAAAGTAGGCTAGAGGGATGGTTTTAGGAGCGTGGCTGGCATCGACGTCGAGAGAAGGTGAGGGAAAGTTCCTGGGAGAGCGGGGAACACGTTTGATACGAACTCTTGGCACGAGCACTCATGTGATCACGTAGGGCGTGTCCAGCGCTGACCGTGACATACCCGATCATCGGGAAAAGGGGGGCGCATCAGCTCAGTCTTGTACTCCGATATCCGGATATGTTGGCCGTGCATGTTGCGCCGGAACGATCGATAACTTACTTTCTTTGGATGCTCTTGAGACTTGGGGACGGCGAACGGGACACGACCAGGGGTGATGGATTTAAAGACTGGCCGGTCAGCTCCGGTCAGTCCCCCACATACAGACGATGGCCGTTCGAAGGGCGACAAAAAAACAGGCGCCATGACTTTTTGATCCTGTTCCTATGCATCAGCGCTCATCCCCAGCTCCGACGCAGTTCAGGACATTGGAAATATCTTGGCTTCTTTTCCCCTCCCCCTGAACGGCACGGACCGTCCGGTACAGTCCAGCGTTGAGGGGGGACCTCCGTTGGTAGTCATGTCCGTCAATACCGTGGTGGACTCCGGGAGTCACAGTGAAACAGAACGCCTTAGGACTGCGCAGTCGCAAGGGGCATCAGTCCCACGAACCTGAATCTGACAAGAAAAAAAAAAAAAAGGAAGAAGGTACGGACTGTGTATACGACGTACGGCGTCGGAAGCCTATCCGGTGAGGTTAGCAAGCCCTTCGAAACTCAGTACCATGTGGTCGAAACGCCCTCCCGCACACATGAGCAAGCTCAGTTGAGGCATAAAGTAGGATTAGGATTAGCCCGCCGAATCCAGAGCTGGAAGGTTCGAGCGCGCTCCACAAAAAGAAAAGAGTGAGGTTGTTGATTGGCAGTCTGGCACGGGGATTCCTAGGGGCGCAAAGCGTTTTTTTTTTTTGGAGCGCAAGCCATGCCGCTCCTCGCATCAAACAATGATGTCCATGCACCATTGTCTCTGATCGCAGCTAACGCCCGTATTAGCGGGGTGTTACGCAATGGGTCCAAGATCCAGAAATGACGCACGAGAGGGGCGGGGGAATAACTGGGACCCAAATCCGAGATGTATAGCGACACCGTTGACGTAGGCATGATGCGCAACCTGTCCACCTTTCGACAAGTACCATATCTGGGGACCTCGAAAACTGTGTCACACATGGAAGTGAGTGGGACGGATGCCGTCAAGGATGATGGCGCAGCCGAGATGGACCGCACCGGACTGGCCGCACATTCTGAACATAGCTTAAACCTTACAGATTTGAATGTCTGGTGTTTCAGAGTGCTCCACCCGAAACTCAACTTGGTCTGCGCGAGTTCCCGAGTTGCGGTCCGGAGCGTCTGGTTTGAGTTTGAGATCACAGATCCAAATGCGCCTGGGTGCCAGGAACCGACCATGTGATCACAGCCCAAAAAGGAAAGGAAAGCCGCCTCAACGGGAGGCGGGCATCACCAAGCGCGCAGCCAGCAATCCCATACCCGTGGCCGTGGGTGGTCATAGAGCGACGACAAACCATTAATAGGACGCCAAGATAGAAGCCCGCCCAGTGCGGTGTTGCCAACGAGAAAAAAAAACAGACAGACCATCTTCCGTCGGGATGCAGGTCCTTGAAACGGGACCCGTTGGGCACACTTGTCGCTTATCGCTATCATGCAACGAAGACCTACTCTACGAGCGCATTATCGCCCCCCCCTTGCAGCGTGTACGGCATCGTTCTTCCGCCTCGCATTCTCCCGCCTTAAATACTCCCGAATGTCTCCAGGCACGACGGCCACGCCGTTGTACGTGCTCGGCACGGGCTCGCCGAACCCCTCGAATACCTGAAGAAATAAGCGCGCGTTCAAAACGAAAGCCCCAACGACATACCGGCACCACACCCGTCCACACACTTTGGACGAGCTCCGGGTTCTGCGTGTCCGATCGCTCATCGTGCGGTCCCTCGGCTGCAACTTTGGCACTCGCGGTCAAGATGCGCACTTTGAGGATCCGCGTGCTTTGCATCTCTGCGTTTGTAGGCTTCCGAGCGATTTCCCACCGTCGGGGTAGGACGCCGTTGGTGACAAGGGACATTGCCCATATCTTTTCGTCAACGTCCTCGACGATGGTGGCGACACCCTGGAGGACCGCGGAACGATAGTTATAGCTGTGCGTGAAGGGGGCCAGAGATAGCACCAATCCGTCGACGTGGGTTGCTGCGATGCATACGCAGAGCCCGTCCGACGCAGGTGCAGATGAGTCAGCAGCGGAAGACGAGATCCTCATCAGACGACTGGACGTGTGACCTAGGGCGCGTTCGAGGCGATCAACAGCAATCGGCCGGTGGAGCACGCGGCATGCATACCATGCAGGTAGCAGGCTGGCACGTCGTCGCCGCCTTCGGGATAGACGCCGATCTTGCCAATCATGGGCAGTATGGTCGGCATGCGCTCGTGAGGGTCATCATACGTGCCCGAAGGTGAAGGTGGAAGAAAGGAAACATGCACGACGGATGCGGCGTTGACGATCCCATGGATGGTCTCGTGGTCGTACACCGCTAAACGAGGACTCAGTCGGCTTGGGTCGGCACATGTGGAGTCCGAGTCTCACCTCGTTTCCTGAGCCTGTTTACGGTATTTCCCGGCTCCTTTGGATAACTGGGCCCGTTATTGGAGTCCATCTCGAGCGTTGATGGGAAACGAGTGCGGAAAGGAAAGCGCCCTCCTATAGTAAGAATGTCGAAACAGACAGAGCTGTGATTCACTCGGGGGCCCGTGGCGCCCTGGGACTTTGCGTAAGACGACGGAATCGGCCCAGCACCGGCGGTTCACCGGCAGTCGACAAGAATAGCACGAAGCTGGGCATCCGCCAATCGGAGCACCCAAGTGAACTCGTCGAGCGGCGCCGTTTTGCAGGCCGTCGAGCTAAAAGAAGCGTGGGAATATGCGGAGGTGAAGCCAGTTGTCTTCCAAGATGCCAGACCGAACACCTTCAGTGGAACGGTTCGCCGGGTCCCACCTTTACCGAGGTCCCGAACCAATCCCGACTGCATCACCCGGCCATCGGCCCTGAACACCAGCAATGGCAACCGATAATGCACATCGAAAGATTACGACGGTGGGAAGGCAGAACTCTCCAGGCAACCGGTTACTGTCAAACCGGGTCTTGGCCAATCCTAGCCAATCCAAGTCACTATCTTGTTCCCTGAGGTAATGCCTTTCAGTATGGCCTGAAAGACCAGAACTTTTCACGAACGTGGACATGACGTTGTATGTGAACATGTGCTGGCGAAGGTGTGACACAACTGAAAATATGAGTGAACGAGCTAGCGGCGATGTCGATAGCTTGAGAGCATACCTTTGATGCATGAATCTGATTGACTGACGAGGGTTGCCGAGGTGTGTGCTATTACTGTTCGACTTGCAGCGGCTGAGATGCCGTACCCAAAAGGGAGTCCTCCCGGGAGATGGGAGTTTTCTGGATGATATTTCAGCTCGAATCTTGCTGAAGCACGCGGAGCACCTGAAATATCTTGGATGCTAACGGCACAAGCGGTCAACACGAGCTTTTGAACAACATCCGACGAAACCGCTCTACAGCTGCGCAGCGCGTGGCCGCATCGGTGCCGCTACGTGAACAGTCGCTCAACGTTCAGCAACGATCTAAGGGTGCCGAGAGAGACAACCTTATCAGCCCTGGGCCTCTACAGTTTCATATGTTGTCTGAGACTCACTTCATCCCTTCCCTGAGTATGGTGGTGACACAGGTGATTGCAAACCGCCCGCTTGTCGACTTCCAGGACAAAGTTGTGTCCCACGGAGTTCCACGACAACTCACGCAGCACTGGATCGATTAGCAGATAGTCCTGTGCTACTGATGTAAGCCGAATGATATTACAGAACTTCCCCAGGAGTCCGTGGTTCGGATTTGGGGTCAAGGTTGTAGAATAGCCATCCGCTGGTGTCATGGCATACGCGATAAACAGTGTCCCTCATGCCTGGTGTATCAGTGCGGTGACCCAGAAAGAGCGTCAAGCCGTGACCTCATAAAGACTTGCTTGATGGCTGGACCTATCACCGCCGGTCCAGGTTGCGGTGCGAGACCGTGCGACTTGCTTAGGTCATAACCGCGCGTCCTGGCTATTCGTTGACGTCACCAGGTTGGTGTGCCCAACGCTGCCTGCTGTCAGGACGGTTAGTAGCCCGTCTCATCTATCGTCGTTTTGAGGGAATTCAGTCGTCTCTGTCATGAAAAGAAATCCATTGATTTCTTACACCTCGAGCGAACATCTCCTGCCCGTCCGAATGCCCTCTAGCGGTTTAGCCGCGGGCTGTGACGGTCGGCGTAACCCGAATCCACCGATACCAAGCCCTTTGTGGTTACCAACCACTCGCCTTACCTCGAGGGACCCCCTGTCGCTGAACCTATCAGTGAGTGTATATGGGGTTCGGAATATGGAGATCGCCCCCTGCTGCGGGGGTAACCGCAGCAGCGGTCTTGCAAACTATTTCAGTTGACGACCCACTCCTTGAGGTTGCCCGCTCTGATGTTATTGGATCGATCGACCCGTACAGAAGAAAGGAAATGTTCCACCCCCCCCCTACGAGTGCGACCAGGTTGCAGCCCGACGTGCGATCCGGCGACTGGCCCGCTACACGGCACTCGTGGATCCGGATTGATAATCTCTTGATCGGTCAAACTGTTCAGACAAGCTCGCGGGGTTCGGGTACACGAAACCCGTTCATGACCGCCCGTATTGACGGCAGGATTTTTTTTTTATATTTTTTTCTCAGATCATGAAACGGCGCAAGGGATGGGCCGGATAGCGCTCTTGATGGCTCTTTGTCACTGTAAGCCCGTCCTGTCACCATGGGGCGCCCTGCTGGCAAAGGGGCGTCCAGATGTGGTCACCTGTTCCATAGCATGGAAGCACAGAGCAGTTGGGCGTTGATCAAGATGAATTTATGGCGATGGTCGTTGCTGGAGGTCCGGAGATTACGTTAGCAGGACAACCCCTTTTCTGAGGGGGGGGGGGGGCCCGACCTGTTCGTTCTCACCACTCAAGTACTCGCCACTCGGTGCTCAGTGCTCAATACTCAATATTGCGATATTCAGTACTCAGGCGGCAGTTCATTCATTCATTGTGTGGCTCCACTCGCCACGAAAGAGGCTCTGAAGTGCACAGGAACGAGGGGGGAGTCGCGTCGTGCAGTCGGCTACACACAGCTAAGCAAAGTGTGCAAACGCTCCTGCAGAGCAGCCGCCCCCCACACTCCGGAGGTTGGTGTTCGCACCGCCCAGCCTCATTGAATGGTTGTTTGATCCACCCGCCTAGCAGCATCACACTGCCATACCGGTGGCACCCATGTCAAGCTTCGGATCGGTGGCAATGCGATGCATACGGGTCGTCAACTGGGGAGCTCCGCTGAGACCGGGGTGGAGACAAGCCATGACCGATCGACGGGTGGGTCCTTACGCACTCGGTCTCGATTTTGAAGCAGCCGCAGTGGAGGGTGAGCCCACGTACGGAGGCGCCATGTGGACCTAACGTCAGTCATGGTTATGGTTACTTGGATTGAGCCAGCGGGAATGAACACAGCATGGCTATTGTGCTCACACGTGCTTTGGATGGCTTGACATAAACTGGACACGAGCACGGGGCAACGTAATGGCCGAAGCGGGACTGATCAATGATGTCTGTCCACGGTGATTTCCTTGCTAAACGAGCCGATCATCAGCAACTGCACAGTGTAGCTGTATCACCAGGTCGGAATTGAGACGGAGGCTGGTAAGCGGGCGAAAGCTTAGTGTAACTACACGATGACTGCGCTCGCGAGCAAACTTGCCAGGTCCGCACTACTCGCTACCCACGGAAAGCGTGCTTGATGTCCCTCCGTGCTCCACCACGGAGACAATACGACGACGAGACGCTGTCCGAGATGGGCGCAGGCTGTGGTTCCGCGACCTCGAGCATGCCGGAGCGTCAGAGCGCCAGAGCGCCAGTGGACCGCTGGTCGTGCGTCGGCTTATCTCGATGGCGTCATAAACTGGCTAGATTAATGTGTGTCACCGCTGTGCCGTATCGGGCAGCGCGGCTCTGGGACTTGCCAGCCGTCGAATCTGCGTTTGGACCTTCTGGCGACTTTCGTGTCGGATCCCGGAACCGGGCAGCCTGGCGAGGGATCTCGATTGCTTAGTCAGCGGATTAAGTAACAAACTCCTTTCCATCAGTCGGCAGTTAGCTCAGGTCACGCTGGTTACAAGTCACCTTTGCTTCGCAGGCGCTCAGATCCTGTGACCGCGCAATGCACCGTCTCGCTCGCATCACCGGTGGGAGACTAGCCGACTCCATGGAGTCAATTTCTCGTTTTATCGCTGCCGAGCAAGCGTATAAAACCTCTCAACGTCTGCTCGTCCACTACCTCCTCCTCGCCGCGTTCTCGACATGCTTCTGAGCATCCCCATTTTGGATCTCCTGCACTCCCAGCTCGACATTGGCGTCGACGCCCTCAGCGGCAAACTCACCTGCAACGTCAAAGACATCCCCTCTCGCCTACAGCAGGGCTGCCGCTCACTACACCTCAGCGACCTCGCCCTCACCCTCCAGAGCTCCTCCGGAGACAGAGATCCGGGCACGTTGTCCATCAGGGTTTCCTCCACTCAGGTTGCCCTCCCCGGACACAGCTCGATGGGAATGTCTGAAGGTTCGTCCCCCGCCTTTATTTGATGGGATCCCGACGTGACCGTGCTTTCGTTGCCCAGTTCCTCAGTTTCATGGTCTCGCGTCCTCTGGCCTCTTGGACCCATCTGAGCATTCTGTGTCGTCCAAGTCGCTGGCTCCGTCACCCCATGCCCAAGACCACTTCGGCAGCATTGACAACGCGTACCCTTCCTCTAGTTCGCAAGGTTCCTTGGAAGCCATAATGAACCAACCGTCACTCTGGGCGTCTCTGTCGGGAAAACTCGCCCAGCAGGGCAGCGAATCGCGAGCGATGTCGCCTGTCTCACAAACGTTGTCCTTGATTTCCTCGGGCTCGATAGTCGATGGTAAGCACGCGCAGCATCAGCAGTGTGGATCATTCGTTGACGTCGTCTAGACTTGGGAATCTACCCGTCTCCTGTCATGTATCCGTTCGGCGATTCGCAATACGACACCTCTGGTATGCAAGGTGAGGTTTACTCATGGATGCCTGGGTGGTTCTCGCTAATTCAGTTGCAGCCGATCATACCAGGTACTCGAGGGGAGACGCCACGTATCACTGTTCGCCTAGCTCAAGCAACAACATGATGGACATTCAAGGTGATTATCCAGGTCATTCGTATCCTCCCTCCCCATCTTACACGCGCTCCAGGTCACCACGAAGCCGCTGGGAGCAGCGACTCGACGTCATGCGGGACCTTCTCCATTCTAGACCTCTTCACACCACCATCCCATTCTGAATCACCGTCTCAAACATCTTCTGCTGCCGTATCTCCCAAATACGACCAGATCAGCCTTGCATCACATTCCCCGACCCCTTCGCACCGCAGCAGCGTGTCAAATCACGAAGGACGTTCTACTCCCTCTTCCTCCCCTCCACGCGAGTCTCCACCCGAGCCCGCGCGGGAAGGCAGGCGTGACAAGTACCCTTGCCCATTCCCTTCCTGTGGCCGCGTTCTGAAAAGCATGTACACGCAACAAATACACCTCAAGACGCACGAAGGAAAGCCACAGAAAAGCTTCCCCTGTACGATGGGCTGCTCCGAGTCATTTACACGGCATCATGACCGCCTGCGTCACGAAGTTGCACAACACGGCAAGCAGTGCGAGTTTTCGTGCAAACGATGCGACCGGTTCTTCTCCTCGCAACGCATGCTAGACAGACATACGTGCTGGAGTTGGCGGAACGGCAGCTTGCGGTGGCAGCTCAAAGGTACGCGGCGCGCGCCCATGTTTCGTTCGACGCCACATCTCACGACTCATCGCCCAGACTTTGCAGACTCGTCGCGCTCAGAGACCTGAAGAGGACACGGCTAGTGCGCCACGAATCTGCGCTGCCTGGTGCCATGCGGTGCTCCATCGAATCGAGCAGATTCCCCCCCATCCGACGGGCCAGCCGTGTTGGCTGTCCTATTTTCTCCCTCTCTTTCCCTCACTCTTTTCCGGTTCCTTGGCTTTTCGGGGATTTGGTGTTACGACTAGCATGACATAGAGCCTCGCTATCTCAACCAAAGTGTAACATTACACCGAATCCTTTCTGGATGCCGTGAGGGTTGGCGTTACAAAAAGCTGGCTGCCTGTGCTATATTGGGGATCACCCGAGGCATCGATGATATGATATTATTATTTTCTTCACTGTACTAGAAGGGGACGTGTAGGTTGTGCGGACGTAGATAAGACCTTGCCTCTTATTATCTATTCGATCGGAGGGAGCGGGGAGACGATTTCCATTTGCCGATGACCCTGTTCTCAGCTCCCGTTGTTATTACATTATTGGATTATAAACCTCGGAAATAAGATGATGGCGGCCTCCCTACCACTCGCTTTTCCCCAAAAGATTCCCGTATGCCCGGACGTTTGCCTATAGCCCGCTGTTGACGTTATGATTTCTCAGGGTGGGAAGGTGCCGTATAGGCGCGATGACACGAAAGATAAGGAGAACGAGCACCGACTCGCTCGCACGAGGCACTCGGCGGTCTCAACAATGATTCGCCCCGGAAGAAACACGCTCGAGATACCTTGGGGGAGAGCCAGCGAGCCACCATTGGGCGCCTGGCTTCGCATCGCCCCCGCGATCAAAGTTGATGGGTGGTCGGGGCGGATAAGTCGGCAATGACGGTGAGAACGAAAGTAAAGAGAGAAAACGTGTTTTCCTCACGATCCCCCCCCCCCCCCCCCCCCCCCCCCCCCCCCCCCCCCCCCCCCCCCCCTGACACCACACACACCCCCACCGCATCCCCCTC